>JASAMW010003464.1:0-11864 GCA_030247985.1 Epsilonema sp. ZAB3_2
TGCTGTAATAGCCCTGTTCGCTGAGCTTAGGGACGCCTGTACGTAACGTCGATTTGATCATACTCGATTTTCCGCCTTTCCCCTGACCACCCTGCCTAAATGAGCCCGTTTCTCCGGTTAAACGTGGTCAAATCGAAAAATTAAGTTCATTTTCGTAATCAGGAGGGTCGATTACCTATATTCACAACAAAGGTTTTGAAAAGTTGAAAAACCGGGTCCCGCCGAATCGCCACTCTCTCATACAGTGACTGTTAAAACCAAGAGCCCATACCGTTAGAGAGTACGACACAAGGCTTTAGTACTGAGAAATAGGGCAGCGAAGCTCATCGGCGGGCTGTCACAGCTTCCAATAGGGCTACAGACTCGAAACTTAGCTCACGCAAATGCTGAAAGTCTCAGCTTTTTCATGGTGCAAAAATTATTCAGATCCGACCACGGCAAGTGGTCAAAACTTTTGATTCTTTGAAGCCGGGTTTTGCCTGCAATACGCGCCCCCGAAAAACAAAGCTGTGACCGCCGGCCCCGCAATTGCGATCCAGCAGTGCAGCGGTTTCGCCTCTACCAGCAAACTTATCGCGGACTAGTGGCCCCGCAATTGCGTGCCAGCAAACTCATCGCGGACTAGTGGCCCCTCAATTGCGTCCCAGCAAACTCATCGCGGACTAGTGGCTACGCAATTGCGTGCCACCGCTGCACTGCTGGATCGCAATTGCGGGGCCGCCGGTCACAGCTTTGTTTTTCGGGGGCGCGTATTTTGCGCATAACCCGGCTTCAAAGAATCAAAAGTTTTGACCACTTGCCGGGGTCGGATCTGAATAATTTTTGCACCATGAAAAAGCTGAGACTTTCAGCATTTGCGTGAGCTAAGTTTCGAGTCTGTAGCCCTATTGGAAGCTGTGACAGCCAGCCGGTAAGCTTTGCTACCCTATTTCTCAGTACTAAAGCCTTGTGTCGTACTCTCTAACGGTATGGGCTCTTGTTAAAACTTATTTGTTCATAATCAATCGCCTTTGTTTGTGGTGTTTGTGAGTTACTCAAATTCAGCCAATGCAAGCAATTGGCATCGGAAAACGCAGAGGCTTTTGCAGATAGATTGCAAGATTTGTTTGAAAATGCCTATCCAGGGATAGATGTGGCAAACAGAGAGCGGATGTTGCTAGACAAATTCCTGAAAAACTTGCGTGCTTGGAAAATGCAGGTTTTGTGTTCCAATCCCAAGACGCTTTATGTAAATGACATTGTTGAAGCTGTTCCGCGTTCCGTGACCACCAAGCTATTTGCAGATGATGTAAAACTGTATGCTGAAGTATCGCGAGATGCCACAGTTGCTAGTCCATTAGCTGAAGCCTTAGACTGTATCACAAGATGGATTGATATATGGCAGATGAGTATCGCGTCAAACAAGTGTGTTGTGCTCAGTATAGGAAAGAAAAATCCTAAGCGCGACTACTTTATAAATAATGCCAATATAAAGCGCGAAACTTCTACTAGGGATCTTGGTGTACTAATGTCAAGCAACCTGTCTTTTTCGGAGCATTGCGCCCGTATTAGCAACCTCGGTATGACAGCCGTAGGCAAATTGTTCCGCGTTTTTTCATCGACTGACTGCTTCCTGCTTGTGCGCGCATACTGTATTTTTGTACGACCGGTACTTGAGACCTTTTCGCAGGTATGGAGCCCACACACGAAAAAAGATATCCGCCGGCTAGAACGAGTACAGATACGCTTTGTACAACGACTATGTGCCAGATGTAGAATTATGAATTACCAGCACCCATATCCATTTGTGTCTCACTCATATCGAATGCAATGTAAATTTTTTGGACTCCACAGTTTAGAATATCGGCGTATGTGTCACGACCTCAACTTTTGTTTCAAACTACTGCGTGGTCAAACAGCTGTGAACAGTGATAATTTCCTGTCTGTAAATGCAAACAAGACTAGGGCTGGTGCCCATAGCAAACTAATCACTAAAGATGCTAACCTTGATGTTAGAAAATATTTTTACAGCAGTCGTATTGTCAATACTTGGAACCAGCTTGACAGGCGCACCATATCTTCGAACTCAACAGGGTCATTTGCAGCGTCCCTTGAAAAACATTCAAAAATTGAGCGCTTCCTTCGCGTATACACATTCTAACACGTGTCTTTTTGAGCTTATGTACGTTGGCGTCAAGTTATTTCACTATCCTGTTCAAATTTCATACTGTACTACGGTATCGTGTTTCTGTTGACAGATGCAACTATTGTTTTACTGTATTGATATGTTATACTCCGCACCTAAGGTTCGTACAGTACATTCTGTTGGTCTGCCCGCTTACTGTACAGTACTGCATGTAGACTGCGGTTCGTATTCTGTGCTGCTGGTGTGTTCTTCCCTTATTGCACAATTGTGTGAATAAAGGTTTTTGATTTGATTTGATTTGACGCTTCATGGGGCAGTGGCTGCAGCACGCAGATTTGAATTGGAAGGATTGAGTGAATCAGAGTGCAAGGGAACAGTTATGAAAGTGGCAGCAGTGAGTACAGGAAGCACACTGAAGGAAGAAACCTTGGAGAAACGGCTCAGTGCATTGGAGGCTATGGTAAAATCACTTCAAATTCAAGAAAATGCCCCTACTGGGAAGATTATGACTGTGAGGAAAATAATGGACAAGAATGGCGCGAAGATTGGATAGGAAGTGGAGAGCCTGATTGCTTCAACTGCAATGGACAGGGACATTTGGAAACAGAATGTGAATGGAACAACAACTTTCTCTCTGGGTATGAAAATGACAGGATGGAGAATCCAGTCATTCAAGAAGTTGGATATTTGATGGCAGATTGGATCATAGGAGAGGAAAGTATTGGCCCAGAAGTTTGGTATGAGGAATCATCATTAATTCCTCCGCTTCTTGTTTCAGGCTTCTCCTATTTCTTTCCAGGCTTTTGAGATTGCATACACAATCTGGTTGTAATGCATCCAGGTTAGGCCAAAGCCTTTACGTCTCATACTTTCGAGCGACAACAGGTTTACCCTGACCGTCAAACCATTGGTCTAATCTATCCAATCCCTTCTGTACCAAATGCGCCAAGTACAGCGACTTTCCTCCTACCAAAATATGCTGGTTGTTATTGATAAGCTGCCCCTTTACGGTGGCTGCGGATGCCACCGCTCTACCATTATTAATCACGACCCAGCTGTTCAGCACATCCGGCCAAAAATGGATCAGACAAGCTTCCTACCCAACTTTGCAACCGAAAAGTTGCACCGTAGCAAGTAATCTAAGCCACCCAATTCGTCCACACGCACCAAAGCCAACTCTCTCCACTTGTCCTTCTGCGACTCCATCAACCTGAGCAACCCCATATGGGACCTCTCAATTATTGCATCAACCATGGGGCATGCACCGGTAAATATGGTAGTTCAACTCGGTTCAACTCAGTTCAACTCGGTTCAATTCAGTTCAACTCGGTTGTAAGGTATACAGTATACGGTATTATGCGGTAATATGTATGCAGTAAACATAGGTCAAGAGTTCAAAGGCGCGCACGAGTGACCTCATTATGGTCTCAATGCTCTGTTTCGGAGTCAACTTTGAGGCTTCCTCGTAGCCGTTGTACGAAAGATAAAAGTGATCACTTATCATGTAAATATAGAACAACCCTTCCTCTACAGGTACACCAAACGGCAGCGCCAAAGCTTTTGTATACGGCGCAGCACGACACGCTGAAGAACGCCCCCAAAACCATGCGATTTGGGTGTTCCGAAGAAACCACTGAGTATTTTTCAACCTGCGGCACACCATTCAACGCGTCTTGGCGAGAGGAATCGATCGGTACCTGCGGCGCCTCTCTAGGATGCCTCTACGCAAAGTTATCCAAGAAAAACGTGTTTGAAAAAGTTATCGTTTCAATCAAGAATAGCGCCACGGAGAGGCCGTTTCAAGAGGCGCTCTATGGCGATTCAATGATTTCGTGGCGTAGTAGACCGGCCACTCGACGCTCAGTACGACGACAGAGCGAACGAGCAGCGTGCAGATGCAGAGACAACTCGCCGCCTCGCTATAACAAAGATAACTGGTCGCACAATGAACGTAATACGTAGGGTACTATGGGGCAAACCCGGACACCTAAGCTTTTCTGAACTTGCCGCTTCAGCACATGATGAACATGGTAGCTCATTTGAAAGAGGAGAGTTCAAGGAATCGATTGGTAGAATACTTGTCTCAATCGGTCGAATGGTTGCTGAGATAGTCTAGATGTCCGGGTTTACCCAATAGTACCCTACGCATTATTATACGCACTTGCAGATTGTGAGGGATAATTCGGGCCATTGGCTAATAATTCGGGCATCTGTTGGGCTAATTCGGGCATTTGATCTTTGAATTGGAATCAGGAAAACCGAGCAACTTTCGCGTTGGAAAAAGTTCAAGGATGATTTCGGTGTCACTTTCGTAAAATTATGCCCTTCCCAACGGAAGGATGGGGTCACCGAGCGAATTACCCCCGACTCAAATTACGTAGATAGATAGCCTGCATGCATACACTACTGCAACAGTAATTTCCACACTACTAACAGTGTTGAGCGAAGACAGTTTGCCTCACAGGGAGAATAAATTGCTTCAAAGGCGGTAGAGAAGCGTCGTAGGCATCAATGAGGCCATCCAACTGGTCAACATGTTCTCTTTCAAACTTCGTCCGCTCTGCAATCGACCAGTGCCTAATGCGCTACACACGTGGCGAGGAAACTCGCGATGCAATTGAACTGCGAGTTTCGTTTTGCGTATTGAGCATTCACACTTGCTCCCACGCACGAAATTTTTCTCACGTGTTCACACATGATGAGTTTCAAACTCCCGGTGAATTCACCTTCCTCCCTATGCTTCATCGAATACTTACAATACAATTACGAGAAACCTCCCGGCAGTTTTCTCGCTACGTGTGTAGAGCCCACTGAGACAATGACATGAGTGTCAGTAGAGAGGGAGCAGCCATCTTGGATAAAAACCATAATTACCAAAGGGAAGCAAGAACGGTCCAACGTTTCTGGGGAAAACAGGCAGAGGACACCGCGACGACGGACTCCGCGGCAGATACGGCTGGGTCGACCTGAACCGAAAGACGGGTCAGCTTCTAAGCGGAAGTCCGGTACATCCATCAGCATCAGGGTTGCCTATCAAAATTAAATTTTAATATAATATGATATGATATAAAGACCCTCATTTTAATTTTAATATTATATAATATGATATAGAGATTAGACGTTTAATTTAATTTGATATATTGATAATTTTGATATATGAAAACGAATATTTATGCATCCATGAAGAACAGAAATTGTGTTCACATGGGCCTAAATAGCATCAGTGAGGCATCAAACATTTCAATTTAGGTTGTTTCAAGCACCATTATCGCTCTCAGATACAAGTGTGTACAGCACAGAATTCGTGCAGTTTTCACCTTTCTCAAGTGAAATAGCTCGAAATATTGTACTATCAAAATTAATTTTGATAATTTTCTATTAAAATTAACGCTTTTAATTTTAATATAATATAATATGATAATAGTGTCACCAGCCACCGCTGGGCTGGGTAGGAGACCCACTAGAAGGAAGAGGCGTCGTACAAAAAGACGCACGGTAGATGAATAGTGGTCTCCTCGATGGAGTTTTGACGATGGTGAGTAAAGACAAACCCAACGGCGGTAGTAAATAAAAGCTGAGAGAAAGAGGTCGGTAGCCAGAGAGAGAGACAGGTTTATCAAAGTAAACGCACAGCTGACCGCTGCGAAGGCAAAACGTAAAGACTGACAAAACAGCACAGTTTAGTCCTAACATCGACAGTTTGGGTTAGGGAAACCAAATATGGTAATTTCGTGAGCGAGGGGTGAGCAGACTATGTAATCGTAGGCGAATAATAAATACCGTACATACGTTACTGTAGGAGTGTCACGTCACAATAGAACACCCTGTTTTATTTTAATATAATATAATATGATTATTAAAATTCAAAATGGCCAAGTTAGCAATTATAATATGATAATTTTGATAATGATAGGCAACCCTGATCAGCATCTCTTCAACAATTTCTCGGCGGCATGGGCCCACGGGGACGAGCAGTGCTGGTGATAAGCGGACCGGAGTTGTTGCCCACAGATCTGGTAGTGGTGAACACGCCTGCGCGGCGAACCGGGGCGCATCTGTACATTTCCTTCGTCAGTAGGGCCCAACTACGGGAGAGGGGGAGAGAGAGAGAGAGGGGCGGAGGAGGAGGGCAGACAGTTATTCTTCTTGTCGATAGTCAGACAGGCCAGCGGTCGCGCTAGGAGTGGACAAGTCAACGTGCGAGGGAAAGATAGAATGGTGCGTGAAGCGTAATCAGCTGTCTCTCTGACATGGCGCTGCGTTTCGCCATTACTATTTATACGTAGGTGGCAGGTAGGTACACGAACAACAGGCAAGACACAGTAGAAGCGCATGCGAACAAGTATTGTAGCTACAGTATGTATTTGTCTTGGTGTTCTTTGTCTTGATCCCAACCCCCAAGGACAATAATGCCACCATATTTCTGGGTCGTCTTTTTATTCCATTGTGGTTTTTGATGGGTAAATTCTGACTGTACTGTACACCAAAAATACGGAGCTATGTGTGTTCATACAGGCACTAAAGTAACCCTCTTTCTGGCATTAGATTACTGTCTCCTCATTGATTACTCTTTATCAATCTCAGTAAAAGTTCGTATGATACTATGTCACGTATCAAGCTTTGAAATTTGGCCAGACACTATGAAGCACTGAGGTGAGAAAGTGACTGACTGATAAATAAATGAGCAAACAAACAGTGGCCAAAGAGCTTGACGATTGATCCAGCAAGACAGTCTTATCTTATGTAAGCCTGTAATGTAATTACCCCCTGAGGCCCTTTGCTTTCTCATGTGCGTGTCTGATGTGGACATCGACCAGCAGAGCGCTCCCACTTTCCTTTCTCAATACTACACAGACGGGAGAAACAGGTTTTAGTAGGAGGCCGAAAAGACTGGGCCCTACTGACGAAGGAAATGAACAGATGCAACCGGGGCTGACCATCTACGATTACGTGACAAAATCCCAGAATGCGTCAATACCTAGGTGACAGAACCTAGGAAAAGTACGACATTACCTCAGACCATTACTGGTGCGTCAAAACCTCAGATGCATGCGTCATAACCACAGATAAGCTTTTTCGTAGTGCGTCAGTACCTCACATATGTGCGACAGTATCCCAGACATGTCAAAATCACAGAAAAATTTTACTGAAGTATTCGTCGAAGCGGGGAAGGTGAAACAAAATGAACCGTAATACAGTAATTAGGTTGGCATAGGATGGGAACTACTCTTGTCCTATTAAATGAGAACATCTGTCGATGAAACGCATGACAAATGCTGGCTGTGGTTTTGCTGGCCCATCTGTAACAAGTGCTGGCCCAAATTTTGTCTCGCCTGCCACAACTGATTCTCCCTCTGCACATCCTGTGGTTGTCGAGGTGCCGCCACAGCTAACCCCAGCAGCAAACGATTCGCTTCTCTCATGTAGTTGTGATCCCACTTCTGAATCTCCACAATGAACTCTCCAAGTGCAGGATGGCAAGCACCAAAGTGATGGCGGAGGGACGAGTGCCACCCTTCAGCACGATTTGTCGTTCGAGGCCCCATGTTGTTGTAGTGGCTCCACAGTGGCAACACGTTGGGCGTCAGCCAGAAGTGCAGAAGTGATCATTCGCTGGGTGCACTGAATCCGATTTGATCCTACCATTGGTGATGGTAACATTTGGAACGTTGCCAAGCTGGGGATTGTTCTTTTTTTCTCTTTCAAACAGCCAGTGCACTGCATGTACATTCCAGTCCGATGAGTAGAAACGTACTGGAACTCATAAACGATATCCTCATTATTTGGACCACGGCTGGGAAAATGAAGCAAAGGATGAATCTCTCTTTGAGATCTTGCTTTGAAGTCATCAAAACTACCGAAGTCTCCTCCAGCTGCCACCATCATTTGGTAAAACTTTCTTCCCCAATAATACACTCATTCCCTGTGCGCTCACTGTCTGCACCTATGCTAGGCATGACTGTAACTGACGATGGCTAATGCAAATTTTGTTTGACCAAACAGCCCATTTATTTATTCGTGCTTTAAACGCCTTTCTGAGGTTCTGACGCAGGGTTCTGAGGTATTGACCACGCCTTGTCCCGCTGAGGTTTTGTCGCACAAATCTGAGATTACGACGCCCCCGCAAAATGATTTCTGGGGTTTTGACATGTCCTAGGTAATGACGCACTATTCCCAGGTTTTGTCACCGTGAGGTTTTGTCACCCAGGTAATGACGCAGTCTGGGGTTATGACCCATGACCCCATCTACGCCTATGTACGCAGTTCGGATGCTTTTCGAAGCCTGGCAGGCAACAGCTGCGTCGTTTGGTGACGCATCCCAATAACTTTTTTCCAGTCCGTCTTGGCTTCGACTATCGCCACACGTCTGACGGCTCAGCGCTGAGTGCAGGATTCGGGTATGACATGGCATTAGCTACTTTGTGAAACAATCAATCAACGTACGAAGCCGTAAGGACAAACATGCAGGACATGAGACTCTCATATCTTGTACTGCGTGTAATCACAATTCTTGGTACTGTATATGTACGTAGTTAGTTATGTAAAATAACTGATGATTCGCTGAGAAGTACAGCTATTGATTCGAGATTGATCGAACGCGTGTATTGTACAGGGTGTCCCATAATAAACTCACCGGCTGTTTGTGTCTCTATCTCCTCAGTGGGGTGTCATTTTCAAAAGCGGTCTTTTGCAATTAGTAGCCAAGGCTTCAAAGTTTATGCATGCAAAATTTCGGTAATATCCCAGTATGCCGGATGATTTGTCGCGATATGTCGGGCCTGTCTCTTTATTCCTAATATTTTGCCCCGTTACGCCGGACCCAAAAAGTGTCGCTGTATGCCGGAAGTTGTCGCGATATGCCGGACCAGTCGTCTCGTTATGTCGGGTCTAGCCATTCAGCCTGTTTCAGCCTGTTGCCGCGATATGCCAGAGCCAGACCAGTCATCTCGTTACACCGGACAAAATTTCGTTAGGCCGGATCAGCTGTTTTTTGCTAATTGATTATAAACAGTCACAGACCGTACGCTGGAGAAATTAGCATACAATATACAAAGACGGTCACAATTTTCTCCATACAATAGCATCGATCGATGAACACACTGTACGTACGTAATAGTGTACTAGTACTGTACTTTGTACTAGTACTGTAACATATCATAGTACGCGCAAACACATTGTATTGTCTTTCGCGTCGTTGAGCAGTCCAGTTTGTCTCACGTTTGATCGCTGGCGTTCTGGTTTATCATGGCTGCTGGAGGAGATGTTGGATTAGCCGAAACATCACATCCAAAGTTTTGCGCAATACTTCGAACGCACATGGATGAGAGATCAGCCCACCGTTGACCACTTCAAAGGGGGCCTCTTCCATTACAAATATTAATTAATTTTATTTTATTATTTTTTAATAATTATTATTTTTTTAATTATTTTCAGTTTAAGTTTAAGTTTCAGTTTCAGTTTCAGTTTCAGTTTCAGTTTCAGTTTAAGTTTCAGTTTAAGTTTTATAAAATTTATTTCTATTTTATTTTAATTTTAAATATGCCTATGCAATTCAATTTTTTTCAAGGTACATACCGTATTTTTGGGTGTATACCCCCTGAGTATATCCCCCAGTGTATAACCCCCATTGGCAAAACATAAATTTTGTCCTATGTATATCCCCCCAGTGTATATCCCCCCAGTGTATAACCCCCCATCATACCTCTCGATTTTTGTATAGCCCCATGGGGCTATACACCCAAATATACGGTATTTTAATTTAATAGGCCCCTTTTAATGGCTTTTTCCTTGTGCATCTGCAAGACATCGACAACCACTTTCCGCATGCGTATTAGACAACTGCGCAATGGGGCTGCGCCTAAAGCACGGGTTCAGCGCTATGTTGACAACGATGTGCGCCTTGCTAATGAGGCCACAGCTTTTGACCAGTGGCGGGCTACCTTGAATCCGCATCTGCACAACTACAACGCAACGATGAACATGGCTATTGCTCAATACCTGAACACGTGTCAGTACTTGCTCGGTTAAGCGTAGAACCTATGCTTGTCTTTGTTTTGTTTACCATACGTTTGACTTCGTTTCTTGACCATTAATAATAAGCTTGTTCAAATAAATCACGCGTGCTAAGACAGGCCTAGGAATAAAGCGACAAACTACCAGGCATACAAGACAGCATCCGGCATATCGCGACGCTCCGGCATAAAGAGATCTTTTCCGGCATAACGCGAAATATCTTCCGGCATATCGCGACAACGTCTGGCATAACGAGACTGCGGCATATCGGGACAACGTCCGGCATATCGCGACAGCGCCCGGCATAACGCTACACCCGGCATAATGGGACACAATCAAAATTTCAACTTTCTAGGGCAACAGGAAGTGGCTCAAAACAACTCAGAAAGGCTGACCTCAGAAATCGAGGATTTGCCTTATACATATTTTACCACAATATAGAGCATATTCTACCATCCAAAAGCAAATACATCTTCAAATCCTGTTCAATATCCCATGAAAGACGCGGCAGAACCAAATGTACTGCGCCATTGTGAAGAAAATTGAAGAAACTCATCCGTGGAGTGCTAACTTCGGCCTTAAAACCCGGGTTTAGCCCCATAGTGAAAAAAACGTGAATTTTTGTGTCCAAAAGTTTGAGCTTTCATAACTTCCTTGATAGAAGGACTACATGGCTGAAATTTTACCTGCATAAACTTTGAAGCCTTAGCTACAAACTACAAAAGAGCGTACTGAAATCGAACGCTCCGCTGATGAATGAGAGGCACAAACATCCGGTGAGTTTATTATGGGACACTCTGTATTTGAAGAATAAGAGTTTTTGTTTGTAATCAGTCACAGGTAAAATCAGCAAAACTGCACTACAGATAGGACAACGTAACGGTTAGAACTTGTAACATACAATTATCAAAGGCTCCGAAACATATGCAAATCAATTCCAAAGCAAAGATGAATGAATTTCTACAAATAGCTTTCCGAAGAAGCTTCAAAAGCCTTGAAGAGCGCGTCAGGTTGAATACCGCTGTAGCTCGTATTCTCATCGTCAACTCTGGAGCGAAAGTCCAGTCGCAAAAATATGCGCCAAAGAGCAAGCAGGACGTCCGACATCCAGAACGCAACGCCGAACCAAGCTGATACCTGTTTCATTTTATCACACATTTTTCAAAGCGAAGGAAGCATTCGGCAAAGAAGTACATGAACAAGAATACAAGGCTGCACGGCCAGCTCAGATCGATCCCGACTCGAAGGAAACGTCTCGATGAAAACCACCACATACCGTATTTACCGGTGCATAACCCCCCCCCCCCCCCCCAACGCCATAACCCCCCCCCCCCCCCCCCCCCACAATGCATACCCCCATTTGGACCCCCCCCCCCCCCCCATGCATACCCCCATATTGGAAAAACAAAAAATGCCCAATGCATAACCCTGGGGGGTAGGTACGTGGTAACTTGAGGCGCTTTTCTGCCCCAGTTTTCCATTTGCGCCCCAAAATTCAGCTCCCAGAGGCGCAAAATTACTGTATGGTAGATATGAAGAGGTGTCGGAAGGTGGCAGGCAAAGAGGTGAATTTGGAATTTTGCGCCTCAGGTTTTTGTTGGCTACACACCACCCCCTGTACCCCCCACGCATACCCCCATATGTACAGAACAGTACCTGAACCTACCTATGAAGCTGGTCACTGCCCAATACACTCCAGACGGAGACACGAACGAAGACCTACAAG
>JASAMW010003465.1:0-17089 GCA_030247985.1 Epsilonema sp. ZAB3_2
TTGGTCACGATAGTTCAGATGTCATTCAAATTTACCTAGACAATTCGGGGGCACCTGGGAATCGAACCTGATGGTGGAGGCTTTAGCCGCTGAGCCACGAGCGCGTAACGAACGAATGTGTGTGACCTTGCCCGGTTTTTGGCTTTCGTTGGTGCGGCTGGCTTCCTTTGCTACTTTGTTCGAAAACGCAAGCGGAAACGAGACTTCCTCAGCAAAAGCGGAAAGAGATATCGGCACCTAAAGAAGGGGCAGAATGTCAACTATCACACCATTAACGTCTACCATGATGACGGAGACAAACCGTCCAACTATTTCGCTTATCATCAGATGATGCCCAACAAACAGCTGAGCGATCCAACTTTGGCATCACCAAGAACTGATTACTGGAACTGAGAAGCAAGAAGTGTCATATTTTTATTGCGCAGGAAATTCCGGCTTCTGAATTATATTCTGCAGCTCAAGTTTTTTCAATGAAATCCAACCAAGTTTCACCGTGGAGTGGATTTTCACTATAATTTGTTTACTTTTCTTCGGAATATTCTGTTCTTTAGACCCATTCCAGGAAGGTGGATTATGATCGATCATGCATGGTTACCTACATAAATCTGTGTCATACGATTTTTTAATTTATTATGTAATTATCGGACATGGCTTTTTTGAAAAAAAGACTGCCAAAATTAATGTGCACATGACGTCTACAGTTTTACCACTTGCTATTAAACCCACTTTGTCCATCTCTTGCGTCTGTCTGGGGCTTTTGGTAATACATAATCTTCGTTGCGTCACTTTTGTTAGTTTTTAATTTTTATGTTGGCTCTGTACCTATAATATCAAAAGCATTCGTCAAAGCAAAATGTTGAAGCAAAATTTTCTATTCGGACAAGAAGAAAATCTCTGTGGGCCGCCGGACATTATGCGAATCGCTTGAAAGGACTGCAAAAAGTGACAGCCTGCGAAAAAAATTTTGCCACGACTTTTTCACACACATCGACAAAAATGCGCTCACTCTTTGGCGTGTCACCAAAAGGCAAGAGCGTTCCAAAGGAAGATGGGACGAGGGAATAATATGGGATAAAGCAGGCTAATGACTCAGCAAACAGCAATGAGATATGGACACCCGTTTAGAGAAGCCACTAGGATTGCGGCTTCGTTTTGACGCATCATCCAGTGCATAATCTAGGAGAAGCTCATATCCTTTTCAAAGGGCAGCAGGTGCGTAAACACCAAACCGCATAGGTACGTAGGACATTCTGTACTTACGTATGTACATACGTACCTAATGGCTGGCTCGGCTACTCATCGCTGTTTTCATCCACAGTCAGTGAGTGGGGTAATGATGGCCAAAAAATATTCCGTCAACATATGCCCAGTTTTTGAACACTTTTTGGGCGAATAAAAATATGACGACAAGAAGATGTGCGGAAGGATTTAGTAGGACCTTACCGTAATCCATGGCTCGTTATTGTTTGAAACAAATCTCGTTTCTGATAGCAATCGTGGCGTACTCCGCATACAGAAGTAAGATCAACAATCGAAATATCGTATGATATCGAAAAAATACTAAACGTGCCCTTGGATATGATTGAAATAGGTACGTAGGTTTTATTGAAACAGTGGATTGATTAGCGTTTCATTGTATTCTTTTCAGCGCTTTCACAATCGAATTCGGGCCTCTTAAATACTCCCTGCAATCGTCGAACAAGTCAAGCGTTTCCGTGTTTTGTGCAGAATAGCATCTGCGACGCCACTTCTGAAACGTGCCGATGTGCGGACACCTTTCGACAGCAAGGCCCCACCTGTGTAGCTTCCATTTCAAGTACAGTACAATACGTAGACAAAGTCAACTGTACCAAGAGCCCATACCGTACTGTACCCATTTTGTGTGTACCCATTTTTTGTACCCATTTACTGTACCCATTTTTTGTGCAACGTTTGATACCAAAAGATCAGAGGGCTCGCAGGTACTGGTCTTATTTCACGCGAAGCCATGCAAATAACAGAGCATTATGTAATCAACGCATGGACCCCCGTAAGAGAAGAGGTCCTCATTTTCATACAAACGGACAAGAACTTCTTGAAAGTTACTTCCCCTAATATAGGAGTCCTTGCACAGTCACTTTCCCATGGACCACCTTTTCGGTGGTCCATGCGTTTTGTATGCTCTGTTATTTGTTGCACCTGTGGGTTTTTCGCTAAGTATCGTTTGTTTGAAGGCGACGCAACTTTGGACATGCCGTGTGCCACAAGTCGAGACTGTTTCGGCGAAGGAGAGTTCTGTAATCAGGGAACGTGCCGATGTCTTTCAAAATACGTTCGAATCGACAAACGCTGCTTCAAAGGTGCTTCTTCCCAAAACAAAATACCGTTGTACCTACCTACGCATACTGTAAATGCTGTACGTATGGGTGTACTAACTGTAACTACCGCGTTTTTGGGCGTGTACTGTACAGTTACTCTCTGGCTTCAAGGGCTGTATGTAAAGGGCAGAGACATTTCTTTCAATTCTTGAATAGGTACTTAAAAAGGACTAATTTCAGACAGACTTTGACTGTATTTTGAGACAGGAATATGACATTTTTAGGGAGGGGGAAGTGGAATACAATTTTCTGCTTCGTGCAAGTCATATACGAATACAAATCAAGCATCTACGTACGTAGTATATACAGTAGGTACTAGAATTATTTGTCGGCTGCTTTCCGCTGCTGCCGTGGCTTCATCCGTTGCGTGTCTCGTAGCCTCCTTTTCTCAGGTTTCGCTTTTTCTTGCCTTCAACAAAATACACGCACAACTGCACAACGACGCACATACATACACTGTACATACCGTACTGCTACGGTGCAGCATCAATCAGGGAACACTATTGGCGTTGTTTGAACATTACCGAAACGCGTTGGTTGTACGAATTTGAAATGCCTCATCCATCGATGTATTCGCAGTCGCACTTGAGGATTCCAACCGGGCGACCTTGCCACCACAGTTTTCTGTGATCCATGGATCACTCCGGGAACGTACTTTAGTGGACGCCGAAGTCAACATCAACCATAGTGTCCCGAAAACCACCACGAGCAAGAAAGGCATCTTAGCAGTCATGACCGCAAACGATTCGTGGCTCCTTTTACTGGTTGTACCGTTTCCTCAGTATGGATGGGTCGTGTGCCGTGTGTTAATCAAGTGAATAATGTTACGATTAATACGAAACACCCTGTATAGTAGAACACTGTAGTATGTACATGTACATTGTACAGTACTAGGGGGATACCCCCAAAAGGCCAAAAGTAAGGTACTCAACTGTGTGTAATTTTATTTTCTAGTGGTTTATCCTGGTTTGAATGGTTGTGAAGACAGTCGTCAGTGCGAGAAGGCTTTCTTGGGTGCTTCCTGTGTTCTGAAGATCTGTACTTGTCCATTCGGATGGCTGGCCACTGATCACACCTGTGTTTTCACTGGATAATGTCCTATATCTAGTATTCCGGACGCAACAAAATTCTGACAGTTACCTAATGCTGCTAAAATAAATTTATAGGTAAATTGAAATGTGTTTTAGCTTCGTCTGTTTTGGCCTATGGCATTTTGGTTGAATAAAACTTATTGCATGCACACTGCAAGATAAAGAAATTTTTATGCTATTGTCGAACCTGCAAACTTTTTTGACAAAGCAATATTTTTATTCGCCTTTATGTATGTACATTGAGATCTCAAACATTCCTTTATCACTAAGCTACAAGTACTAGACCTACTGTGTGGTGAACGTGAAAGAAGAGTTTTACAGCATGAATATTCAGTCGCCTTTGCGGCTCGATTCCGTAGCCGTTGCCAGCCGTTTCAGCCTCGAGTGAACTCCGATGCTTGGATCGTGAAGAAATTTCAACACCGGTGTCGCCAGACTGTCGTGAAAGTAGTGACTCCCGTAGAATTCCGGCGCAATTTCACGAATCTGTGTAAATTGTAGCTATTTTTATTCACTTATTTGACCGAAACACGTAAAATATGTCCTGTAAGTGTAAGTCAGTAATCGTATGCTGTACCTATGTACGTACTTACGTAACGTACCTACTGTGTACATACACATTATGTTCGGTAACGAACATAAGGGGTTGGCTTTGAATGTACTGTACGTACGTAGTACTGAATGAATGTGCGTACCGTACCTACTGTACGTACGTACGTACGTACTGTACCTACGTACGTACGTACTGTACCTACGGTACCTACAATAACATCTTCATATACGTACGCACTGTACTTCAACTTCAAACGCACGGTGATGTACATACGTACGGACGTAGTACTGTACATGATTTACCTTTTACAAATAAATACCACAATACTGCATGCCTACTGAATGTACATGATGAGCAACGTACTTTAACTTTTACCTTTGGCAAAAATCTCGACGGGATATTCGGAAAATCATGGTGTTCCATGTGGTAGCCCAAGTTCAAATACGGTCCGTTCAGCCAGCCGTAGTAGCTCATCGTTTCGTCCACTTCCTGCTTACGAAAATACAGGGTGTGCGACGCCAGATTCCAGCAGCCCACAACGCTACAGCCGATAGCGACGAAAAAAGCGACGAGCATGTGAGACAACGCCCACTGATAGCCGGCGTACAGCAGCCAAAAGTCGAAGAGGAGCACCGACAGCTGATTTAACCGCTCCTCCGCTCCGATCGGTCGCTGAGGGCCGAGAAATTTGGATCGAATCATCTGGAAAATGCCGTTCATGTGAAACCAGCAGAACTTGAGCAGTGTGCTTCGCGGCGGAAACAGTCGCCGCTCCGGGTCGCTGGGGTACTCGACGTCGATGAAGGAGTCGCCCTGATGTCGGTGATGGTCCAGATGGTGCTTCTTAAAGAAGCAGAACACCGGAAAGCCGAGAAAGAGGTTCAAAAAGAGGCCGTAGGCTTTGTTCAGACGCGGATACGAGGGGCCGAACACCAGACCGTGAGCCGCCTCGTGCAAACTCATGAAGAGCCACACTGCCAACCAGCTGCCCAGGCAGATATTAACGAACAGGCGCACGGGAACCGAAGCGTCTCGCGTGAACATGCCCAGCCACAGTTGCAGGAGGCCAACGATTACGCCGAGCGCCACCTGGCGGCGATCGCCGCGAGCAAGCATTAGCTGCCGAATTTCTGGATGCTTTCCTACAAAAAAACGCAAAGATATGTACGGTAAACGAGAAAAAGTACCCCAGGAAATAAAAAAAGCTATACGGGGATAGCTATACTTTTTATCAGAAAAATGCAAAATACTTTTTGGCGAGTTTATCGGCATAAAAAATAATAACAGCCGTTAGCCGATAACCTAAATAGCTGTTATTATTTTTATGTCGGTAAGTAAACTCGCCAAAAAGTACTTTGCATTCATTTACATGATAAAAAGTACAGCTATCCCCGTTTAGCTTTTTTGCGTTCACATGGATGTACGGCAACGAAAGATTACGGTAAAAAATGCTAGAAAAGCTGTGTTTTTACTCAAAATTTCCAGCCTTCGACTAGCGTGAGGCTGATCCGTGTAATCCCACCGAAAATCTTCAGATCTGTCGAACGGTGCCATGATTGTTGTTCCAGAATTTGCAGAACAAGCTACTGAACCTTATTCTCAAGGCGTAATCCTGATGCAATCAACGGCGTTCAGGATGCCATACAGTTGACTGGAACACACTGCGTACGCACACGACGACTTCGGCATTGCGTTGCGTTTAACTGCCACATCATTATTTTCATCAGCAATTCAGATCATGTGATTTCGACAAAGCAGACAAAATCCAGCAGGCATGCCAGAAACTTTCTGCGCCCATGGCATTTCGAAATTAGAAGATAAAAAATTTTTGTCGAGCCTACTGTATACCTATGTCCAAGATTTTTGCTCGAAGGTTCTCCATATTTGAAAACATCTCCTCTTGATCCTGTCGGGCGTCTCGATGTTTTGAATAAATTTTTCGCACATGCGGTTGAATCTTTCGTGAAACAATTGGAAGTGCCCAAATAAATTCTTCGTTTACAACACGCTTCGATTGAGGAACGGCTGTGTGTAAGTGAATACACACACATACACACTAACCCGGTTCATCCATTGTTTTCGCCGAATTCTGGGAATTTCCCAGACTGCGTTTGTGTAATCATGGGAAACGCTATGCCGCGGGTATGTAATACGTTCATACTACCTGATATACCGAACCATAACATACACAACACACCAGTACGGTGCAGTATGTACAGTAAAGTGCAGTAAATAAATACGTTACGTAGTTGTACGCGTCATGTTTGATCTGGCGTGTACTGCTGCAATTGTTTGTTACAATAATATATTGTATCATGCAGGGTTCAGATGTACTGTACTGTATGTGCCTAATTACATATGAAAAATTAAGATTTTTGAAAATTCATATGTGCTACTGTACTGTTTGATCTTTGGGCGATTGCACCTGCGTATGTATGTATGTAAGAAAAAGCGCAGCGGAATCAGGGTGGAGAAAAGAAATAAAAAATATTCATATGTATGTAGCAACTCGCGCATTCATTCACTACGTACGGTATGTGCATTTTATGTACTATACAGCAACATATATTATATTATACCACTTTTCCGGGTATCTCAGGCATGATAGGTGACACCTGGGTAAATGACACGTACATCCTCCCTAATTCATTTTCACGCAGTCGCCTCCCTTTAAACGCACACATACGTACGTACGTACGTAGTTGCAGTACGTATATAATGTACTTAGGTACACATGCAATAATACTTAGACCTGAGCCCCTGCATCACATACTGTACGTGAAACACCGAGATTAAACTCCGGCGATACTTTTACTACTGACTCGACGACTCGGACACTCGAATATGTAGGTAGATTATCATGGATGTTTTTTCAGCGAAAACCGATGCAATCAACGATGATAGAGAGAGCTGACCTCTTCCCGCGCGATTTATAGGTCCGCCCCCTCTATCCCTATCCCCATCCCGCAACAATATCCCCCACAAGGTGTGTTTTTAAGAGACGTTTTCTTAAGGAGACTACTCGGAGAACCCCCCCCAACCATTTTCCAAAAAAATTATATTAAATTATTTAAAATAAAAAATAATTAAAATAAATATAAAAATATTTAAAAAAAATAAAAATATCAAAATTTAAAAAAATAAAAAAAAAAAAAAAATAATTAAAAAATACATACGTACGTACGTGTCATCATGGTCTTCCTTTTCCGACAAAGGCGTCGTATAATTATTGCATAGATTCTTTCACCGCAGAGCTCGCCAGGGAGGCGCCCTTACCGCTGATATGCGCCAATAAAAGATCATTGCCACAGTAGCCCAGTGAGTGAATGTCAGTGTTGCGCAACGAATAGGTCTAGGGTAAAACGGGGTAATCTGGTCTTAGGCAAAGACCTGAAGCTGAAGCTAAATCAACAAGCTGCTCATGAATAGCTTGCCGTTGTGTCCCTGTCAATTGTATAGGGAAATACAGTAGATGATTCATCTTGTAACCGTGCCCAACCAAGTTTTCCGGACCAATTTACCCCAGAATTGTTCATCCCTTGAACCTACTGTACATACTCCTCGATTTGACTCTCCTTTATCCAATCCTGCTCATTCACGTAATGCTCCTTCCTGATCTATGGAACACAGTATTCAGCAAGTCTGTGCCTCGTCTATCATCGGATAAGGAAGGAGGGGTATGGGTATACGCATAAGGTTAGGTGGGTACACGTATTGGATTAAGATTGGGTGCAAGTGGGGCCTCCACTCAAGTAACGTAATGGCAGGCGAATGATTAAGGGCGACGGTCGCAGTTGACAACGCGTGGACTAAATCTTATGCACGTATAGATGCGCAACGTTAATTATTTGGCGCCGACTGGCAAAGAAAGGCGCAATGTTTGGCTTTGATTTCAAATAATCCAAACACGTTCGAATATGGTGCGAAATGCAGATTGGTGGTTCGTCAATTGATCATTTACCGACCACTGCTTGAGCTAAATGGCCTTACGAGAAGAGAGAAAACTGACGACTATTCGACAAAGATCTCCCGTGATCATGATCGATGATGCCAGTGTTATGATACCTAATGGATGACCTCACTGAACTCAGCATGGCATGAAGCCGTAAAAAGCGGCGAAACACGGCGGGCACTTTTATTGCCCTTTGTTCCAATTCTTTTTGGTGCATGAGCTGCGGAACTTTACTGTCCTTTAAAATGAGCCATTGCTCATCACTGTCCTTGACAGTAAAGTAAAAGCTGCTCAATATGCGTTGGCCAAATTGGGCCTGCATCGGCATTTTGGTTTGCCTGCTGCCCTTCTGTACCCCATACCAGACAAAAACAGCTAAAGAAAAAGGCGAGCCTTCGCGAAAGAAACTTCTAGCAAAAAGCAAGAAAGCTGATAATTATTCCGGTCCTTCTGATTTCGAGGAATATCAAAAGCTATACGTTCAACGATTTCAAGAGGAAGCGAAATCGTCGGAGAGTTTCGGAAGAATCCGAACTCTATCTCCTGAATACCGACCGAAACCCCTTCTGTTTAGCAAGCAACTCGGCGTCACCAATAAGCCAGCTTTCTTTTCGTCATCTTCAGGGGTCCAAAAACTTCTGAGAGAAGACGGAGAGAGAAGCTTCGACGTATTCCCCGTGCCCCCGCCCCGACCCAGTCCCACGCACTTCAACTTTGACACCAGAAACATTGGACACAATGTGGTGGGGCCTCCGGCAATTTCTCCAGGAATATACTTCGAGCAACAACAGAAGAAAGCACAGCTGCAGCTTACCGAATATGAAGGCCCAGCTACTGGAGTTGAAGTTTTGCAGCCGCTGATTGACCTCCAGGGACCACATCATCATCATCATGCATATCCACCGAAGGAGCTTGACTCCATCTCGCCCAGAAAAAGTCAACTGATCGCACCTCCAGCACCCGTCATCTATCCTCCAGCTCCAAGCACTGGAAGAGTCATGATGTATCCACCTGCAGAGTTGACCAACAATAGCTCACTGGCATACGGTTCCATAGCAGCAAGTAAGCTGCAGGATGATGGGCCACCGCAAGTTCAGGCGGCAAAGAAGGAAGACAAAACCTTGATTGCTCCAGCTGCACCAAAGAAGATCGTGGCACCTCCAAGAATGATTTACCCTCCATCGGAATTGACAGGCTCTGGAGATGAATTGAAAGTCTACTTGCCAGACCAGTTGAGTCCCCCAGCGTCGATCTATCCTCCAGAGTTTCATGCTGCAAAGCCCGCAATTGGCAGCAAAAGGTTGCGGGAGAAAAATCGCCTGTATTCCCAGCAGCCAAAACATTCCTATCCTCCAAAGGAGTTGAGTCCACCATCTGCAGCGATTTATCCTCCTGCGCATCTGCAGCTGGGGCCAACAAACAAACTCACTGCTGCAGCCAGCAAAATTATCGGCAGTAGTCTGCCGAAAGAACTCAAACCGGCCAGCCCAGTCAAACTGACTCCACCACCAAAAACTGTGGATGCTTTTGCGTTTCCTGCTTCCAATGCTTTAAGGCCGTCAGAAGCTGAAAGTTTATGGGATATCCAGCCAAAAATCACGACGCAACTTCAGAATGGACCAAGCATTGGAATTGCAGCGTTTCAGGGAGCGAAATACCCTCCGGAAGATCACGGATATTCCAATGTGGATGTTGCTTACGGCCAGCAAGGATTAGCCATTCCAAAGACAGAAGCGGTTGGATTTGGTTTCGGTGCAAAGATTGGAGCCGCTTCTGACTACTACTCGCAGCAATCTAGTAGTTCTAATGCAAATTCAGATCGCCCATTCAGTGGAGGCCAAGTCCTCGTTTCGACACAACCTGAGCATCCACTGTTTCGGCCTGTTTTGGTTGAAAAGGAAAAGAAGAACGAAAGCAGCGCGGAACAACTTTCCCAGCAGGGAAACTTCTTCAAAGTGACGCCGGCTAATCTGTCCTCTGCGGATCTGGTAGGCCCTCCTCCCAGTTTCCCGCCTCCTCCCCTCACTCGCCCCTTTATTCCCCGAGCTAGGGGAGGGGTTTCCCGTCGAATGCAGGTTTTCGGCGCTCCTGCCGCGGGCCCAGCTCCCGTCGCCCCGTCGGTTCCCATCGAAATCTTCCCCAAACAAGTGGCGCCCTCCCCAGTCCCGCCTTTTCCCGGTTCTCCCAGCAGTTTTCCCGCCAAACAGTGGGAATACATGGCGCTGGGCACGATCGCGACAGATTCGAACAAACAAACGCTGTCGGTAAGGGAGGCTGCAGCCAAGGCCTCATCCAAACCCGTGGACTTGAAATTAATCTCCGCGGACGAAGCGGGAGCAGCGGGCGACTGTTTCCAGAAGTTCTCCGACTGTTCCGTGCGCTCCGCGGTGCCGTTTCAGCGATTCACAGTGCCAGATCTGTCCGCCTGCCTGCACATCTGTCTGTCGCATGCGAATGGCGGTCAGCGCTTTCGGCGGTGCCACTCGTTTCTCTTCGACAACGAGCTGAAACTCTGCGATCTGTATGCGATGCAGGCGAACAAAGTTCGCGGTGAAATAGTAAAAAGTCTTGGACGCGATTATTACGTCATCAACGATCAAGCTGCTGCCAAGAAGTGCCTTCAGGAAAAGCGTGCCAAGAACGCATCAGAAGAGGAGAGTAGGACGTTGCGGCGAGATCGAGAGCAAAAGGCTTCGAATTTGAGAGAGGAACATAAGGAGAGGCTGAAAGTTGCTCCAACGCCGTTACCACCAGTGCACTTTGCTGCTTCCGACGACAGAAGAAACGAGCAAAGCAAGGCTGAAAAGGCGGCGGAGGAGACAACAGTGACGTCTGTCGGTGCTTCTGCGAATCAGCTCAATTTTCAGAAGGATGGAAACAGGCTGCAAGCTTCGGCCGCACTTCTGAATCAACGTACGTTACGTAACTGTATGTATTCGTATGCATATTGCATGTATTCACGTAGGTACAGTACATAACTGTACGAGTACAGTTGACAATGTACCGCGTACTGTACTCTGTATTGGCGCAGAGCCAAGCCAAAGCCTAAGCCTAAGCCTAAGCCTAAGCCTAAGCCTAAGCCTAAGCCTAAGCCTAAGCCTAAGCCTAAGCCTAAGCCTAAGCCTAAGCCTAAGCCTAAGCCTAAGCCTAAGCCTAAGCCTAAGCCTAAGCCTAAGCCTAAGCCTAAGAATAAGCCAAAGCCTAAGCCTAAGCCTAAGCCTAAGCCTAAGCAATCCGCGATTTCTGTTTCTAGGAACACGGATAAAAGCTGTTACATGTCCAATATTTCGACGGCGTTTTCTGCGCACTCAGAACTTCGAGCTGTATGGGAAAGGCGAAAAGAATCTTGGCCGCATGTCGTCCCAAGAGTGTATGGGTCGATGTGCTGTGCATAATGTACGTAAGCCAAAGCTGTTGAAGCCAAAAACGTACGTATTATTTGCAGTAGCAGACAGCTGAACAGATACATAGATCTGCATGCTCCTTAAACTTTTCACGCATATAAAGATAATTCAGTCCACCAAGTACATCATAGGCCTACGTACCGGGAATCGTGATGCTAATTTTTGTACGTTTTCAGAGATGCCAATCCTTTGACCACAAGTTGGGCGAGTGCATCATATCGAACGAAGCATCGACTCCGGACGGTCAAGGTCGGCTGATGCATAACGTCAGCTCGGATTATTACGAGAAAATCTGCGTTCATGGTTGGTGGAAAATATACAAACATATACATGTACAATGTAAATCATGTATATATTTGTACATTATAAACCCATATAAACCTTTTATGGTTATATGTCTAACAAAATGTTTGTTTGTTTGAAGAACCGTTTAAACATATAACCGTTTAAACATAAACCCATATACATATAAACATATAACCCATTAAATAAACCCATATTTGTACATTATAAAGTATATATTTGTATATGTACAATTATAAACCCTCGTGCCTACTTTTATGAAATAAATAAATAAATAAATAAATAAATAAATAAAGTAAATAAATAAATAATTTATTTTCAGACATTCCGCAACAATGCCCCTCTGTTTTTCTACGCGTACCTCAGGTTCTATTCATGGACTTTATGGAGACAGCTGTGACGTCACACAACCTTACCGATTGCATAAGCAAGTGTTTGGTGTCAGAGAAAACATACGGGTTTCACTGCCGATCAGGCCTATATTTCTATGAGGTGAGTGCCTCTACTCTTCTTCCAACCTGCGAAAATAAGTTACTGGTGCGATTCTTGGCGTGTAGCGTAACCATGAACCCATGTGCAGTAATGCGATTGGGTTGGTCGATAGCGACCCCGCGGTATTTAGTGAAAGTTTGGATCGGTGCCTGCGGGGTCGTCGACCTTGTTCAATCATCTGGGAGCGTCAAAGAAGGGAGTGAAGAAGAACTGACAACAAATGACGTCGACGACCCCGCAGACACCGATCCAAACTTTCACTAAATACTGCGGGGTCGCCATCGACCAACGCAATCGCGCTACCGCATATCGTGAATACCCTGTATGCGCAGGAAGCACCACTGAATTGCATTCTGAATACGGAGAGCAAGAGCACGCGACCGGATCTGCTCGCGGATGAACACGTGGAGCTGGTGGACTATTTCGAGACGGGATGCAGACGCAAAAGGATTCGGAGAATTGATCCGAAAACCATGCAAAAGATTGAGTTTATCCCCGCTGATTATCCCTTGGATTATTTTGATAACGGAAGAAGAAAAGCAGGTACGGTATCTATCTACCACCTACCATGAAGCTCCCATGTCAGGTCCCTGTCGGTAGGTGCTTCAGTGAAGTCATGAACATTAAGTACTAAAATTTGTGTTCATGCATCGACTGAAAGTGCTAAGCGGCTGTACTTAGCGAAATGCTAACCGCAGATAGGTTTATTTCGTACTAGCCATAAGCAACTTTCGTGCAACTTTTGCAGGAACGAAGAACGGAAAGCGGAAAGGAGAGAAAGCGACGACGGAATGGTTTATTTTGACGATTGTTTTGGCAAAAAACTATTCAGTCTGGAAATTCACAGTGAAATCACGACGCTCATTCGGAGTTCTGGCAGCTGACGACGTTAACGAGAAGGAACACTGGCAGAAACGCTAGGCAACGCTTTCGTAGGCAATCTGACACGCTCTTACCGCGAAATCCCGAACGGATGTGCTTTCCAAGAGGTTTCCTTCTCGTTGACGTCGTCAGCTGCCAGAACTCCGAATGAGCGTCGTGATTTCACTGTGAATTTCCAGACTGAATAGTTTTTTGCCAAAACAATCATCAAAATACAGTAAACCATTCCGTCGCTTTCTCTCCTTTCCGCTTTCCGTTCTTCGTTCCTGCAAAAGTTGCACGAAAGTTGCCTATGGCTAGTACGAAGTAAACCTATCTGCGGTTAGCATTTCGCTAAGTACAGCCGCTTAGCACTTTCAGTCGATGCATGAACACAAATTTCAGTACTTAATGTTCATGACTTCACTGAAGCACCTACCGACAGGGACCTGACATGGGAACTTCTGGGTAAGAGCTAGGAAGGAAGGATGCCTATTATTAATTTTTTATTTATTATTATTACTGTAGCTTGTATAGCAAAAGTCTTGCAGCTGTAGTTACAGTAAAGTACATGTGTTATTTGCCCATTTTTATCTTTATTTATTTATTTATTTATTTATTATTTATTTAGCCTAATTATTTAGTTCTGTTTCTAAATATATACACCTAAATACATACACCTATGACTCTGTTTAGTCCTGAAACTCGGAGAGTCAGCCATTCAAACGAACACCAGTTCTGTTCATCAGCCGAGTTTACTGCAAGCCGCATCAGCAGCTGTTAAGAGGCGACCGCCAGCGATGGGAGACTGGACGGAGTGGTCGCACTGGTCGCTCTGCCCCATGTACAACGGAAGGAGGCTGCGCTACCGCCGGTGTGAAGCGGGCAGCATCGAACTCTGTCCGATGGAGCGCCAGAAGTGCGCCGACAGCTGGCGGGATGCGGTTGTGAAAGCGTCGGAGTCAAGTCGGTCGGAGCGAAGAATAAGTAAGATGTGTAACAAATAAATAAATATGGCTAAACAAATAAATAAATAGGCCAAAATAAATAAAGAGGCCTAAATGAATAAATAAATAGGAATAGATATAAATAAATAAATAAATAAATAGGAATAAATACATAAATAAATAAATAAATAAATAAATAAATAAATAAATAAATAAATAAATAAATAAATAAATAAATAGGAATAAATAAATAAATAAATGAATGAATGAAATGGCACAAGTGGACAAGTCAAAACAATGGATAACATCTCACGGAGAAAAGGAAAGCTCATTCACAGTTTCCTTTACAAGGAACCAGAAAGCAAATTCGCCTCTCAATAACACAGGTCTCTCTCACTTTCCCCAAGACCCGCGTCTGTCGATCGCATACCCAAGTACAGTGTAGTACGTGACACGTGTTCATGCATACGCACAGCAGTAACTACTAGCATGGTTTTTACGAAACCGGACATTACACGAAACCAATAATTGGGATTTGGATAGGCCTATACGCAGGATTCTATAGATTTGGTGGTTGCCTAACTCTTACTGGAAGTTTTGCATCTAAATGTAGCCACAATTTCATCAATCGGGCGGTTGCATGTCTCTGGCAGCCACAAAGCCAGGACAATGGTGCAGAGAACCATTAATAGAATGAGAGGCAGGAAGCTGAACTCTACGCCGATGGCCTGCTGGAAAGGAAAATAGCCGGTGACCAGTAGAGAAACGCACAGCCAGGTGATAGAGGAGCACAAGCTGACAGCTGTGGAGCGATGCTTCTGCGAGAACAGCTCGCTGGCGATGATGTAGGAGACGGAGGCTCCTAGGGACCAAGATGCGAGGAGCAGCCACCCGCCAACCACCACGCCGTAGGAAAGCCACGGCCAGAGCAGGAAGCGGCGATGCATGAGAAGGCAGAGGGTGATCAGGCAGAGGGCGCACAGCATGCCGGACAGCTGGCTCAAAATCAACTTGCGTCGACCCACGGCTTCGATCAGATACAGTCCGCGATACGTGAGAAGCACATAGGAATCCGCGCTACGTATGTGTCGCTTCGCTAGGAATACGAGCCGTGGCGCGCGCGACTTGCGGGGGCAGAAAACTGTAACGCTCAAACTGGCTGATGGCAACAAGAACCCCAGCACTCTTTTCATTATTCTACTATAGTAGTCTGGCCAGCAACAGTTTGCACATGGCATTCAAAGCGCGTTGCGTAAAATAGATTCACAAATGCGGATTTCTGTCCATGCTTTGTGTACTCCTCTATAGCAGAAGTACACGCAAACTACGCAGGACGACTTGAGTCCCACGGCAAACTCTTTGTGGCCAGACTACATCTCCGTAGGCACGACTCGCGAGGGAGATAAAAATGGGTCACGTCGTTTATGTATTCGCGTCCCATCCCCCACGCCGCGCGAATTCCTACTTCTCACGTGTCGCACACTGTAAATCGTGGGCAATATTGCCACCAAGGAGCAGATGCCAGTGCCAATGCTGGCAGGAGCCGCCTGCACGGGCGGGACGCCGGCCTCCTCGAAAACCTCCGTCCCGTAGGCAGTAAATATCCAGGAAGCGGGCTGATTGGCCGCGACAGCCACAAAGGCGATCAACAGCGGGCGTCTGAGCTCCGAAGAAGACACTACTCTTCCGTATTTACCGGTGTAGTAGGCCTTTAACCTGGGCTATGCAAAAATTGAGGGTCTGATGGGGGTGTAGCAAGTAGGTTCACAGGGGATACGTACGGTACACATACATGGGGACAAAATTTCTTGAGGTGCGCAGAAGTACAGTACATTAGTTTAGGTCAAGGTCACAGCTTGCGTTTTGGGGCATTATCAAGGCTACTGCAGCTAGGTAATAGGTAATAGGTAGGTAATAGGTACGTAGGTAATAGGTAATAGGTAATAGGTGCTAGGTAATAGGTACGTACACAGCAGTTGTACATAGATACGTTTGGGGATATTATGTCTCCGTGTACGTACACACCGGTAAATACGGTAATGCTCTGAACGATGGCTTCTTCTCACTTGATTCCTGAAATCGCATAAGTGTACAGTTACGTACGATGGGTACGAATACAGTGTACAGTTTGGTCCGAACAAGAAGCAATATGACTAAAAGAAAAAGGTTTCCTTTCGTCTTTACTCGTTCTATTGCGGCCGCTTCCATTTCCATTGTGTCCAGTTCAGTCGAGGCGGTGGCTTTATCCATGAAAAACTCGGCAGCTTCTTTCGCTTCGCTCCGCCGCTTCAAGGTGATGAGGAGGAAGCGAGGCGATCTCGGGCAAAACAACGGCAGGCAGCAAGCGAGAAGAAGCGCTGGACACGCCGGAAGCGCGACCAGAAGGGGCCAGCGCGTCTCATCCCCTAGGATCTGGCGCTGGCTAAGCGCGTAGCAGAGGGTCTCTGCGACGGTTATTGTCACGGTCACTGTGGCGCCAGAGAATCCCCACAGACTCACTGGCGCGATTTCCGTCAGATACCGCAGAGAGCACACGCAGCACACGTACTTTTTGCTCGAAATTCCTTTCTCTTCTCTTCGACTTTCCACGAACAATACTGCACGTACTGTACTTACGTATGTACATTGGGGATGTTACATAGTACCTCTACGTAGTAGGCCCAAAAATAGATGTAGGGTAAACCAAACCATTACATATACGTAGTTTTATCGCAAAAACAAGTGCCCTGCGTGTGTCCACTGCTGTACATGGTGGCCAAGTTGATACCATTCATGCTGCTGAGCCCGAAGATGAAACGACCGATGAGGAGGAGCTCAGGAAGGTGAGTGGTCTTGGCGAGACTGCTCAGCAAACCAGCGACCACGGCCAGCAGGGCATTGACCACCAAGAAATCGCGCCGCCCATACCTCTCGGCTACTGGGACGCTGGTCAAGAGTGAGCCGAAACAGCCTCCTAGAAGAAAGCTGCCTACCAGAACAGAATAGAAGAAGGACAGCTCCATGTCTTCGGCGTTGTTGTTGCTTGCGAAACGCAAGCCTCTAGCTGTGGAGAAGGTTTCGTTGATCCAGTTTCGTATCACTCTCTGAGGCACGTTGAGAACATTGTACGTGTATGGCTGGAAGCTGGTG
>JASAMW010003467.1:0-60651 GCA_030247985.1 Epsilonema sp. ZAB3_2
AAACAACAGAAGGATGTCACCAGTACCACAAAGGATATGCATTGTCGGCTCAGGAAATTGGTAAGATAAAACAGTGATACCGATCCTGCTTCTTATGTATGTATGTACACAAAATAGGAGAACTGTGATGTGCTACTGGTAAGTAAATGTAGGTACATGTATGTATGTACAGTATGAATAAAGTTGTTGGTATAATATAGGAAGGGTGCGCAAATATGTAGGCCTACAAATCAGAGACGAGCAGATCCTCTCGTGTCGTATGTGATGAGTTTGTACATTGTGTAGATTTGTTTATAGGGGTTCAGCGATCGCTCGTATTGTGGGTGAGACGGTGAAGCGTGCTGATGACATATTTGAGGAGCGAGTGAACATGTGGGTGTTTGAAGAGATGGTGGACGGACGGAAGCTGTCAGAAATTATCAATACGCAGCACGAGAATGTCAAATACTTGCCCGGAAAGAAGATTCAGAGAATATTGCAAGCTTACACTCATCTTTTTTTGCACTGTATTACTCTTTCTTGCTGGGTGCACGCTGGAATATGCTTTATTTTCTTCTGTCCTCTTTCTTGTTAGGTAGCCGTGCCGGATTTGGTAGAAGCGGCGAAAGATGCAGATGTACTTGAATCTTTGTGGTCCCTCACCAGTTCGTTAGTGGTATCTGTGGGCACTGGTGGTAAAGATCAAGGCGGAAGTTCTGGGCATCTCATTGATAAAGGTCAGTGGTACAAATAAATACGTTACTGCTCACCCTGTGCCAATATGCCATGACCACGTAAGTAGTCTGTGTGTGTACCGTAGGCCAGGTGAAGAAGGGAAGGCGGCGTTTTGTAGGGTTTGACAGCGAGTGAAGATGGGGGTATCAAGCTGGTGTCTGAGCTGATTGCTCAGATCTTGAAGATACCTGTATATGTTCTCATGGGTGCTAATTTGGCCGGCGAAGTTGCAGCAGGAAGTTTTTGCGAAGCAACCATCGGTAATCTGTGCTTCATCCCGAATCTTCAGCAGTCAGTCCATGATTATTCATGTTTAGGATCTGCTGACGCGTCTCATGGTGCTATGCTGAAGCAGCTGTTTCAAACGGAGAACTTTCGCATTGTGGTTGTCAGTGACGCGCATACTGTGGAACTGTGCGGTGCCTTGAAGGTCAGTACAGTTCGTACGTAGGACAGTATGTGGCCCTCTTGCTGATGCAGTAGACAAGTACGTAAGTGGAAGCAGGAGGCAGGAACCTTTTTCTGTGTAGAACGTGGTGGCATGTGGTGCAGGGTTTACTGATGGTCTGGGTTATGGTGACAATACGAAGGCGGCCGTGATTCGCCTGGGTTTGATGGAAATGACTAAGTTTATCGAGCACTTCTATCCTGGCTCAAACCTTGCCACCTTTTTCGAAAGCTGTGGCATCGCCGACCTCATCACCACTTGCTATGGTGGACGCAACAGACGCATCTGTGAAGCGTTTGTTAAAACTGGAAAAGTATGTCAATATGTACGCTCAATGTATAGGTACATTATTGGTGTAGCTGCTTGTGCGTATGTTATTATGGTTTTGTTGTAGTCGATTGAGACACTGGAGAAGGAACTGCTGAATGGACAGAGCCTCCAAGGTCCACACACTGCAGCCCAAGTCCACGCTATGCTCTCCGAACACAAAATGACCCACAAGTAGGAGCCAGTACATTACGTGTGTAGTGTACCGTGTCTTGTCGAGGTCCTCAGCGACCCTATTACAGTGTACGTTACAGTTGCAGTGTACTAGTAAGTTTGTGTTATGTTTTAGATATCCGCTGTTTACGGCTATTCATCAGATATGCACAGGTCAGCTCAAGCCCAGCCAGATGGTCGACTGCTTGAGAAGTCATCCTGCTCACATGTAACGCTTTCGCCTACTACTAGCAGTACGTACGTACATACGATGTCGCGTTGCTGAAGAAGAGTTCAAATTGGGCGATTGGATAAGAGGGAACATGGCGTGCAAAAACGCATTAGCTTGATTTGAACTCTTTTACCATCAGAGTATGCACATGCAGTGAGGAACAAAAACGGGGTTGCTTTCTCACGGAACACAGATTTTTTCCAATGCCCATCGCCAAGTTCTATATCAATCAGCAAATTTCGTGAACCATACCTCCCAGCCACAAATTGCCATAGAATATTGGACCTAGTTCTTCTAATAGCTCTAAAGTAGTGTGATTGGGTGTGTCGAGTAGGATTCTAAAAGTAAGCTTCCTAAATAATTAAATAAGTAAAAGTATGACTTATATTTATTATTTTTAGTTACAGTAAAAGTATGGGCTCCATAATTTAAGTAAAAGTATAATTTAAGTAAGATAGTGAACGAGCGGGAGTTAATGCAGCAATGAAACAGTGGACGAAAATGGAAGTGTAGGAAGAAGAGATATTGTGGCAGGCCAAATAAGTAAGAAAAAGGGCAACCAACCACTTTCCCTTGCATAGTGGACAATAGTCTCATAAGAAGCTGGAGGAAGGCAACACCAGTTCTCCTCCAAGTATGAGGCTCTAACAACATAGAAAGCAACAAAGCAAAATTTTAAAAAAAACTCAAGAAAACAGTTTCTTCCCATACCTAGACATGGCACTCATTCTTACCAAAAGCAACCATCAATAAGCCATAAAGCCACACTCTCATTGCCAAGCAGAGGAAGGAGAGCCACCACATCTGCTTCCTATCAAATCCATGGGAACAAATTAACAATGGTTCCATAAAAGACAACATTTGCATACCTAAAGCCATATAACCCCCAGGGATAAAAATCTAGTCACCAAATAGGGGGTATACACAATTTAAGCATGTATGTACAAATATGTATGAAAGGTACAGCAATATCATGTGCCTAAAGCCATTATAACCCCCATGGGGATAAAATCTAGTCACCAAATAGGGGGATATAGTTGAGGGGGATATTTAAAGCAATAATGTATGTATATATTTGTGTACATGTATGTATGTATGTATGTATGTATGTATGTATGTATGTATGTATGTATGTATGTATGTATGTATGTATGTATGTATGTATGTATGTATGTATGTATGTATGTATGTATGTATGTATAAATGAATGTAGGGAGAAACTAGGCCATCATGGATGTGTTACCCACAGCACCCTACCCATTAATTATTATGCACATTGTACTTCCTCCAGAGCACTGGAGAGAGCCATGCGCTATGGGTCCGCATGAGGATGAGTTGGAGAGGAGGAGGGCACCACTTGCCGGAGTTGCATTCACCATGTGTGAAGGAATGTGTGAAAATACAAACAATGTATTCCAAGAATGAAGTGCTCTTCCTTTCTGGGCAAATCGTTATATGAAACAGAAGGAGCACTTGGAACGAATGAGGACACAAACATGAAAACAATGTGGTATCACATAGAGAATGCCAGGACTATGTTATGCAGTGAAAACAGCAGCAAATACAAAGAATCAATATAAGAAACTGTGTATGAAAGATGAAAACCATTTTTTACATCCTAAATGAAGAAATATTGTGAAACAAAGTCATTTTTAATACGAGCAAAATAGGTAGAATGCAATTTCAAATTATACCCCTCAATTCCATGTATGGATGGTGGACCGCGAAACTGGAAGCAAGTCTTGGATGTAGACATCATTCAATATGTCCTTTTCTCAAGGTCCATGAAGAAGTCCCCACTCCACATCCCATCAGTACATCTAAAATGTATTGTTTAGTTTCATATGCAAACATCAATCAAACAATGTTCAACGAACGTGAGCGAGAGAGCATGGACGGACATACTGTGCACTGTAAACAACAGAAGGATGTCACCAGTACCACAAAGGATATGCATTGTCGGCTCAGGAAATTGGTAAGATAAAACAGTGATACCGATCCTGCTTCTTATGTATGTATGTACACAAAGCATAGGAGAACTGTGATGTGCTACTGGTAAGTAAATGTAGGTACATGTATGTATGTACAGTATGAATAAAGTTGTTGGTATAATATAGGAAGGGTGCGCAAATATGTAGGCCTACAAATCAGAGACGAGCAGATCCTCTCGTGTCGTATGTGATGAGTTTGTACATTGTGTAGATTTGTTTATAGGGGTTCAGCGATCGCTCGTATTGTGGGTGAGACGGTGAAGCGTGCTGATGACATATTTGAGGAGCGAGTGAACATGTGGGTGTTTGAAGAGATGGTGGACGGACGGAAGCTGTCAGAAATTATCAATACGCAGCACGAGAATGTCAAATACTTGCCCGGAAAGAAGATTCCAGAGAATATTGCAAGCTTACACTCATCTTTTTTTGCACTGTATTACTCTTTCTTGCTGGGTGCACGCTGGAATATGCTTTATTTTCTTCTGTCCTCTTTCTTGTTAGGTAGCCGTGCCGGATTTGGTAGAAGCGGCGAAAGATGCAGATGTACTAATCTTTGTGGTCCCTCACCAGTTCGTTAGTGGTATCTGTGAGCAGCTGGTGGGAAAGATCAAGGCGGAAGTTCTGGGCATCTCATTGATAAAGGTCAGTGGTACAAATAAATACGTTACTGCTCACCCTGTGCCAATATGCCATGACCACGTAAGTAGTCTGTGTGTGTACCGTAGGCCAGGTGAAGAAGGGAAGGCGGCGTTTTGTAGGGTTTGACAGCGAGTGAAGATGGGGGTATCAAGCTGGTGTCTGAGCTGATTGCTCAGATCTTGAAGATACCTGTATATGTTCTCATGGGTGCTAATTTGGCCGGCGAAGTTGCAGCAGGAAGTTTTTGCGAAGCAACCGTCGGTAATCTGTGCTTCATCCCGAATCTTCAGCAGTCAGTCCATGATTATTGATGTTTAGGATCTGCTGACGCGTCTCATGGTGCTATGCTGAAGCAGCTGTTTCAAACGGAGAACTTTCGCATTGTGGTTGTCAGTGACGCGCATACTGTGGAACTGTGCGGTGCCTTGAAGGTCAGTACAGTTCGTACGTAGGACAGTATGTAGCCCTCATGCTGATGCAGTAGACAAGTATGTACGGTAAGTGGAAGCAGGAGGCAGGAACCTTTTTCTGTGTAGAACGTGGTGGCATGTGGTGCAGGGTTTACTGATGGTCTGGGTTATGGTGACAATACGAAGGCGGCCGTGATTCGCCTGGGTTTGATGGAAATGACTAAGTTTATCGAGCACTTCTATCCTGGCTCAAACCTTGCCACCTTTTTCGAAAGCTGTGGCATCGCCGACCTCATCACCACTTGCTATGGTGGACGCAACAGACGTATCTGTGAAGCTTTTGTTAAAACTGGAAAAGTATGTCAATATGTACGCTCAATGTATGGGTACATTATTGGTGTAGCTGCTTGTGCGTATGTTATGGTTTTGTGGGATTTGTTGTAGTCGATTGAGACACTGGAGAAGGAACTGCTAAATGGACAGAGTCTCCAAGGTCCACACACTGCAGCCCAAGTCCACGCTATGCTCTCCGAACACAAAATGACCCACAAGTAGGATCCAGTACATTACGTGTGCAGTGTACCGTGTCTTGTCGAGGTCCTCAGCGACCCTATACGGCGTACGTTACAGTTGCAGTGTAGTAGGTTTGTGTTATGTTTTAGATATCCGCTGTTTACGGCTATTCATCAGATATGCACAGGTCAGCTCAAGCCCAGCCAGATGGTCGACTGTTTGAGAAGTCATCCTGCTCACATGTAACGCTTTCTCGCTTTCGCCTACTACTAGCAGTACGTACATACGATGTCGCGTTGCTGAAGAAGAGTTCAAATTGGGCGATTGGATAAGAGGGGACACGGCGTGCAAAAACGCATCAGCTTGATTTGAACTCTTGTTCGCTGACCTAGTCTAGAGTATGCTACATGCAGTGAGGAACAAAAACGGGGTTTGCTTTGCGTCACGGAACTACAGTATTGTTTTCCAATGCCTGCATCGGTCTCAGTTGCTTGATATCATATCTAGTCAAATTTCGTGTAGACCTGTACCTCTGCCAGCCACTAAATTGCGAGTAGAAGTTTTGATTGGACTATACTAGGTGTCTGTTCGTTAATAGCTCTGTAAAGTAGTGTGGTTGGGTGTGTCGAGATTTGTTTGGAAACAGTCACAAGCAGCCAAATGGTATCGTATCGTTCATATCTCATGTTGCACTATCTTTTTCAATTCAAGTTTGCTGGGTAAGGGAACTGTCTTCTGAGCAAGGGCTTCCTTTTCTCCTTCTAAAGCTTCGCTTAGAATTGTCTCTACGTCGGCATCTGGCGATTCGTTTAACCTTTTCTTGTAGTTTTCGATAAATCTGAAATCAGAGTATATAACACGTATGTATGTAGAAAGTGAAACGTATATACAGTATTGTACAGGGTGTCCCATTTGGATCGGACAAGTCGTTTGGGGCTATAACTTGGGAACCACTAAGGTTAAGACGCTGAAATTTTTTTCCCAGCTACCCAAGACTACGCATAACCTTGTATAAAAATTTCGAGCCAAAACTCTACTCTGAAGGTAAGATATTGGTACCTCAAGTTTCGACCATGAAAATCACAAGTTTTTGAATCGCAAGTCTGGTGTTCAGGCGAATTTGTGGTATTTTCATCACAATGCTAGTAATACGTGGGATCTGTTTGATAGGGCAATCCCAGAGGAGACATTTTTCTTTCCTGACTTCTTGCATGGACATATCGGTTTTCACTTTCAAAACTCAACTCAGACAAAACCAAACCAGCAGTAGCCTGGCCTCTAACAGTACTGCTCGCCCTATCTGACTCCCCAACTTTTCCTGGTGGATTTTCTCCCGAACAAGCTACCTATGTTCTAGTCAACTGAAGACTTCCCCAGAACTGTAAAACAATATTCGTGGTGTGTTCCCATATATTAAATGGCATTTTGATGAACAGCCACAAAATTCGCCTGAACACCAGACTTGCGATTCAAAAATGTGTGATTTTCATGGTCGAAACTTTAGGTACCAATATCTTACCTTAGATTAGCGTTTTGGCTCGAAATTTTTTTACAAGGTTATACATAGTCTTGGCTATCTGGAGAAAAAAATTCAGCGTCTTAACCCTAGTGGTTCCCAAGTTATAGCCCCAAACGACTTGTCCGATCCAAATGGGACACCCTGTATGTATGGTACTATGGGCTATGGGGTAAACGGAACCTAAGTTTCAGGGCTGTATTGTACGTAAGGGTACTATGGGGTAAACCCGGACACCTAAGCTTTTCTGAACTATTGAAGAACATGGTAGCTCATTTGAAAGAAGATAGTTCAAGGAATCGATTGGAAGAATAGTTGTCTCAATCGGTCGTATGGTTGCTGAGATATACTAATACCAATTGATTCCTTGATCTCTTTCATGAGCTACTTGGTTCATCATTAGCTGAAACAGGGGTTCACCCCATGACCAGGTTTACCCCACAGTACCCTACATACTCATTACTTATCTAGCACAAGGCAGTAGGTAAGCTGAGATAGTATTACAGTGCGGTGTGCTTACTCACAGGTCACATCTGCTTTTCGTATCGTTGTTGCCTAGACTAATCATTTCTCGCTGCCCAACTGCTTGAATGTACTTCCTGCAAACGCATTACCGCATCGCTAGAGCATGGAGCGTATAGTCACCGACACGATCAAGAGTTTGCTTGACAATTTTGGCGCTTCGTAGTAATCTTAGTAAATCTGGCATTACTGTACAAGAATAGCAACCGGCTTTTTCGACCCTTTTTCAAACACTATTGCTATTCTCTTGTATAGAATGTCAGATTACTACGGAGCGCCAAAATTGTCAAGCACGCTCTTGATCGTGTCGGTGACTATATACTATTGGATAAGGACTCGAAGAGAAAAAGGTGCACGTCTTACGCCCTGATAAGGTCGTCTGAATAGAACAGTGACTTGATGTGGCATTGCTTGACTGGACGATCGTATCTGGGCTCATGCTTGGGCGGAAATGCGGCGTACACATCATACCACACTGGACGATCCTGCCATTGTTTGGCTCCAGCTCGAATCAGATCCGTAGCTCTAGACATACGTACTTACATGACTAGAGGATATCAAAATCCTTGATATATGCGCCATTCCACATGCCATCCTACCTCACGCCGAAGTGTAAAACATTCGATGGTATGAGATGTGTTGGATTTTCATACCAGAAAATGAACGCCGTTGCTACGTACGTACTACGCCTTGCACGAGGATGGAGGTGGATCATGTGCGCAACGTCCCTTGTGGCTCGTACGTTTTTTTTTGCACACAGAGTAGACAACTACTACGTATGCACTTGACGTACGCTAGGTCCTTATACAAGATGCGTTACCTACTTACCTGGAAAATATTGTTCCAAGCTTGTGGAGTCGACTGCCGGCCATGATTCGCTTTACACTTGCTTGATCTGGAAGAGACGCCGATTCGTTCGCTCTATACTGCGGTCCTGCTTCACAGTCCACATTTCATACAGATGTCCATGCGCTCAGGCCCCGTCATTGACACCTTGAAGGAGCATCTAGGAGTCCTTGAGGCCCCATATTCGAATCTCTGCCAGGGATGGGCTCATTCGTTTACACAACGTCTTCCATTCTTCCCCGTTTAGTTTGGTGTACCCGATATCGAACATTAGCCCATATAAGCTAATTGGCCGACTTTGTACAGTAACCCAATCGGGTAATAAAACCAAACTTTACCCTTCTGCCAGCGGTCATCCAACAAATCTAGGGGCACCTCAGTACTTCACCTCACACAGGGTGTATCAATAAATTTTGTCAGACCAAGTAAAGTCAGACATACAATTATGTACACACGTAGCATTTTAGGTACATACGTATTTATTGTTATCGTGTGTTATCATTGTTGCGGAGGTGGAATTTGGTCAGTGAGCCCGGCGATGACCTTGCAGAGGAAATTGTTGAACTCCAATCTTAGCGCTTCGCCATCTTGCTCTATGTTTGTCACCACGCACTGGACGCCCATCATGGACGCTGGCAGGCGAAAGTTTTCCGCATCTGCGGCTACAGTTCCAATAGCTCCACTTTCATCTGGTTTCTGATGGACGAAAGTGATGACATGTTCTTGTTTCACGCCTCGTCTGGCTACAAATGTTGTGTACCTACAAAGATTGCCTTGTTTAAGGCATTCATGGATCATTTTTAATCGATAAGTTAGTAGCTAAATCCTTTGCCTTGCTTTTACCATTGTTCCAATTCCGTTTGCTGTATTTGTATTGCACTGTCTGGGTTGCAGACGAGTATGACTCCATTCGTATCCTTCTGGATGGCAGCCCAACATTTATCGAATCTGGTGATAGCAACGATTCATAATCCTTAGTGCTATTCTTGTACGTTTCTAATAACGTTGGAGGCTTACTTTTTGTCACCACTGCAATCCCAAAGCTCGACTTCGGCATCAATATTTTGATTGTTCAACTCTAAGTCGTTGCTTTCGAACTCCACAATGCGAACTCCTGTAGAAAACGTATCGCGCTTGATGGCTCATTCACATTTGGATTGGAAGGAAATTTCGCTTGGCGTATGCCCGGCTCATCATGGCTTTCCGTCCATGCCTATGGATGTGCCTGCATGTGCTATACATTGCATACGCATTCTCCGAAGAGACTGGGCCATGGCGCATGCCTTCAGACGATAGTTTGCTCACCTTGAGTTGGTCTGTATTCTCCGCCGGTGATCTCGGTCGCATCCGCCAAGTAATTCGCGATGGTTGTCTTGCCGCTCTGCGGGCACAAGAGATAATATTCCATTTAAAAAAGGTCAATGAGTAGTACACAAAAGAGTTGTTTCGATATTCGTTGCTGAAAGAGAATTTCTTTCTTACCCTGCACGGTCCAAGAATTAGTATCTTGGTTTTGAACATTTTATAAGATCTGAGAGATTTTTTAGCAGAATCGTCAATTTGGCCCTTTGGCCTAAAGTTGCCATGCCAACGATGCCATGTTAGATGCACGTTATGCGAGTACGTAGTAGCCTACGTGCTACCTCTACATACATGCCTTACGTACCCGTACTCCTCTTCCTTACGTACGTACCTAATTATGGAGTGCGCTGGGGAAAGGTAGCCTACTGTACTGTAACTAACTGCCTCTTACGAATGCATACTTATTGAAGCTGGTTGAGCACTCTCAGCTTATACTAGAAGCCGATTGGATGCTAAACTCGTGTTAGCTAATGTTGCTATAGCAGCGATGTATGGCTGAGTCACAGTGTTGAAGGAGCGCTCGTTTCGGATCAGTATTTTTGCGCATGACTCAATGCAATAATTAGCATGACCGCGTCGAAATCTCCAAATCAATAGGGGGAAACATGATGGCTGCGGTGTCTCAGCGGCTAGTGACCAATAAGATTTTGCGTGCAACTGCAACAGGCGATCTTCAATAGATCTTTCTTATCTACCTCACGCGCCGCAGCCCAAAATGCATCGGCGTTTTGTTTGCTACGGTGCACTTCTACTGTCTCTGACATGTGGACAGCAGCTAAATCGGCCAGAAATCGACTTGGGCCAAGGATTGCCACCATCGCCGCAATTGCCCCTACGTGGACCATATCCCGAGGATATAATGGATTATCAAAGGCTCGATGAGTACGAGCGGTTGATGGACAAACGAGAAGAAGAAGGTGCGCCGCCATCACCGTTACATTTTTGTTGGTTGATTTGTGTGGCCCGATATTGAGCGGGCGACCAGAATACTATTATGTTTATGTGGTCTTCCTTCAGGGTGGTGGCACATGTATCCTTTCGGGTCGCGATGGTTCGACGCCGACGTCGGAAACATTCCCTATCATGCAACTCAAATCGATCTTGATTTCGATTATCCTTTCTACGGCTTTCGATTCAATTACACAATAGTGAGCAAGTTACGCAATTCAATTCAATTGCACAAAGCTAAACTAGGTACGTACAGTTGCAGCAAGTATGTCGTGTGTCCAGTTCGAAAAGCGCTGTGTCATTGTTCTTTCTTCAGATTTATCCCAATGGAATCATTGCATTCAGCGATCCAGAGTTTATTCAGCCTCCTTACGATTTTCCGGAGCCGAAGTGGCCAGAGAAGAAGGATGCCAGCTTCATCGCTCCTTTCTTCGCCACTCAACAGTTCCAGTATGTCGGAGAACGGCTGATTAGTCACGTCTACTATCGCACTGTGCACAGGTAAAGTATGGTGCGATATGCATCCGCGTGCAGTGTATGTAGGCCTATGTAGTGTATATAATATACTTAGTATACTGCTGGCTGATTACTGCTTCAGGCCCCGGGAGTACCAGGGAATCGACGAGTACGGTAATCCGTTCTTTCGCAATGATCCCTTCATGTCATTTGCGCGCACGGACGATGAGCGATACCAGCAGAATCGATGGGGTCGAGTAGAAGATCCACACCTGTTGGATAACATCACAAGAGACATTCAGGACGGGATAATTGGAGCTAACGGATTCCGTGCAGACTACGCACTCATCGTCACCTGGGAACGCATGGGATATGGAGGAGCGCCCAAAATCACAGACGTTGGTTATCTTCAGTCGGATATCGGTATATGAAGGCACTATAAAGCGTCTCCGTTTCCATTACTGTTGTAGCTAGAGAAATATCGCGAAGTACGCCGTTGGCTCAATACGTATCAGTTGGTGATTGCCACGGATGAGATTCGGTCTTACGTCATGTTCAATTACGGTCACATAAACTGGACCTCTTCCAGTTCAGCTGGCGCACTGAGGGGAAGAGGAGGCAAGCAGTCCGCCATGGTAATACTGCAATGCCAATGCAGTCCATACCACTGCTATATCATTTGCTCATGTGCTTGGCGTATTTTCGCGTTGTACATACGTACTATGCACACTATGTAAATGAGCCATACGGTGATACTTGGCATGTATGCATGCATGGTACGTACGTACAGGCTGGATTCAATGGCGGCAACGGAACTGGATGGACTCCGATGCCGTATTCAGGGGAAGGGAGAATATACAAATTGGCCCAGTTCTCCAACGTCATGCGACCAGGCCGTTGGTTGTATCGTGTGGACGAACAGATTATTCCTGGAGGATGCAGCAACGAGAGCATTGGTAAATATAGGAATTATATATTTTTGGTACACAAGATGAATGGACAATGAACTTCCTCCTGTACTGACTTTGTACTTGCAGGCTACATGCACACATCGCCGATTGCGGCAACGATGCTGGGTGGCATTACAGTGAATGTGTCTGGACCGTGCTTCCGGCGAGGCGACGTTATCAAAGTCATCTTTGACGAATACGAAGTCGATTGCATCAAAGTACAGTACAGTGTACACGGCACGAACGAGTCCCAGGACACGACATTACTCTAAACGGCAGCGGCGTTGCTAACCATACCTGTCTTGCCGAAAGCGTCGAAGTTTGCACTGCTAAATCCGAGCTTTGCGCTGTATTTCTTGCAGTTGAATATGATCAGAGCACAGTGCGTATTACCCGTGGATCAAATATACCGAACTGGTTTGGTCAATGTGAAATTGTCCAGAGACGGAGGCGAGCAATTTCCATACGTCGGAACATTCTACATAGGTATGCTGCCATATGGATCACGCATGTACGATTACTGTACTACGTACTGTACGTACGTATGTATTTTACTTGCATGTACATACCTATAATGACGCCGTGAGCGCGTGTTGGTCCATGGTGTTTCAGTGCAACCTGCATTGGCTTCGCCTCAAATAAAGTTGATAAATGATCCGAAGATTCCGAACAACAATTGGCGAAGCCCAACTGCGGAGGAGCTGCAACTGGAATGGGCTCCACTCAACCTCACCGGTGTCCCGGGAGCCAGAGTCGACGTCAGCCTCTGGGGATACTGGGAAAGCACGGACGATCACGATTTCCGCGAAGTAAGTAATATTCATGAGGCCGCCGTGGTTCATTGCTGTATTTCATGCAAACACTGTGGTCTATGGTTGAAGGTGGGTGTGCTGGCTCGAGGAATTGAGAACTCCGGCAAGTATTCCTTCAATCCTCGCACGCTGATCGACACCGAGATGTTGATGGACTCATGGAGAAAGTTTAATTTCGGTGTCGTGAGAATTGCCGTGTCCAACGAAGAGAACACTGGGTACGGTACAACGTCTAAGGCTATGCTGAAATGCTGCATGTGTACTTAGATGTACCCCCATGTTATTCGCGACAACCCATACTGTATTTGACGATGCGACGTTTATGTGCAGTGTGTTCTGGAGTCAGTTGACTCCGTTCGGTTGGTACTTTCGCCAGCGATGGGAGTATGAGTACGGCGAGAATTGGGCTCTGGATCTCTGTCGTGATTGGTTCAGCTATGATGGCAAGCGGAGAAACTTCGCCCAAGATCTCGAGCCATTCATCCCCTGTCCTTGTGTCTTGGACCAGGCTTTACTCGACATTGGTATGCACGCACCGCAATACGAGCTATGTATTGTACTACCGACGTGTGGGACAATATTATTCTGACTGATGGGTCAAATTCGTGATTTCAGGCAGATATACAGCAGTGATCGGCTGCGATCGAGATGGCGATTCGTCTTGCGAGTTCAACAAAGGCGCACAACATTGCGTCATGTCTGTGGCCGCATCGTAAGTGCTATTTTAGCAAAAACACGAGTCCCTTGGATTCAGCAGTCGGCAGAGTGAGAGTGGCTTCTGTGTTTAGCTGGACAGGAGCCGGCCAAGTGTGCTGCTACGATTTCGACAACTGGCTGATGCATTCGGATGACTACGAGAATGCCGCCTACCTACGCTTCTACTCTCCGGGAGTTCCACAGCGAGCTCATCCCCTTGGATCCTATCCCTTCAAACGGCCACCCTATGTGCCATCCCTGTCCAACTACTACACAGATGTGATGGCCTATGAGATGTGCTGCAAATGGGCTGGAAGATGCGAATTCTATTTCTGGAGACGACAAACATCTGGATGCATTGAATATAGACCACCTGCAGCTGGTGAGATCCCCCGCTAAGAAATACCGTATTTTTGGGTGTATATCCCCCCCTATTGTATATCCCCCCCTAGTGTATAACCCCCATTGGCAAAACATAAAATTTGTCCTTTGTATATCCCCCCCTGGTGTATAACCCCCCATGTACTGTAAGGTACCTGACCTACCTATGTAGCTGGTCCTATGCTGGCTATAGCTACTCCTACACCATGCTGCTATGCCTGTAGGCTTAGCTGAGCATGTCTTGTACTAGAATAACCCTGTTTTAACCGCGATTATGCCCTAAAACGCATACTTTTGACCTCAAAAACATGCCTCTACACACCTCTCAAAAACATAAATTTTGTCCTATGTATATCCCCACCCATTGTATATCCCCCCCTAGTGTATAACCCCCCATTGGACCTCTCAATTTTTGTATACCCCCATGGGGCTATACACCCAAAAATACGGTAACATGTAGGCCTTCGTATTTTTCAGCAGGCCTACTACAGTTCTGAATTTTTCTCCATATTTTAATTATTGCAGGGTACGCGTACGGAGAGCCGCACTTTGTTACTTTCGACGGTACCAAGTACTCGTTCCAAGGCAAAGGCTATTATGTGTTGACAATGATGAAGGATCCGATGCACGATTTCATGGTCCAAGTTCGCATGGAGCAACCGCCCAAAACCATTTGTAAGAGATATAGCATTGAATTTTCACATTGCCATTAGCAATCATTGTTCAGTTCTTTCTTGGTTCTATATTTTTGGTTCTATGTATATGTATGATGTTGATGTGTGATGCAATCATGGGCATGCAGGGAATGCGAATGTGAATGCGACTGTAATCACTGGAGTGGCGATGCAGGAGAATCAGTCTGACATCGTCCAAGTGTTGGCGCGTAAGGAATTTCGGCGGTGGCGCTATCGCATGGATGTGCTGGTGAATGGAATTCCGAGATACTTTGACACGGCTGAACTGAAGCTGCAGCGATTCAGAGGTTTCCACTTTCCAAACTGCCCACTACCTATCCCAATATGCGATGCGATGCGCTGACTGAACACACATTACCTACGGACGTTACGAATGTACCTGTTGTAGGTGTGACCATTCGTAGTCCTCAGCGCAATCACAATCAGTCGGATATTGTGGTGATGATGGACTCAGGGGCTGGAGTCCAAGTTACTGAGGCCTATGGAATATTAACAGTGATGGTACTGTTGCCACCTGATTTTAATGAAACACTCGCGGTGAGTTTTATCTTCGTCCATTGTCCATTGTCTTTGCTGTACGGCTAAACTTAGTGTGTTCTGATGCAGAATCGGTGGACCGGCTATGGCGGAGGGCCGGAGTACAGTCGAGTGCGAGGTACGACGTTCTATAATGCTGGAGGCCAGCAGAGATACGTCACCCTTGGCTTACTTGGCACTTTTAACAATCGACAGGAAGATGACGTTATGGCGCCGTCTGGCCAGATATTCACGGTTGGACATCCACCAACGCCGGACGAAAACAGAAGAATTTTTGCGTTTGGAGAAGAATGTATGGAAGTTACTGAATTTCTTCAACGTTCCATAAAACACAAATAGCAGTAGGACTCCATAATAGATGTTAGAAGGCGAAATTGACGACTATTTCAGGGAGAGTAGACGGTAATCGGTATCAGATGCTCTTTCAAGACACTATCAAACCCATCAACAATCCCATTTTATTTGGAGATCTTGAGTACACTCCCATCTTTGACTTTGAACGCATCGCCAGAAACGCCAGTCTCATCTTTTCCAGGAAGGAAGTCATGGTATGCCCATGCAATAATTCGCTGCCGCTTTGTCCTACTCGAGTGCGTTTGCATTGTTAGTCACATCGCCATCAAACAATTTGCAGGTGGCATGCCAAAACAATTATCAGTGCATGTACGATTATTTCTTGACTGGAAGACGAGAAATCGCCTTGAATACTCTGGATGTGGAGAATAAGCTGCAGGGACTCAAGGAAAGGGGCTCAAGACTACGTACGTATGTACAGGAATCATCAGACTTCCACAAACATCTACGTACTGCGCGTATTGGTGATACATACACCATTACCAGGCGCACAGCAGATGTTCTTTGACACACCATTGGTGTTGTTTGGTATTGCAGTGATTAGCTGTGGTGCACTGTTGAAAGCTGAAGGTGCTGTAAAGCATCCGCCTGGCAACAACTATCTGGACGGTGTCACTGTATCATTCACATGCAAGCCAGAATATTTCAGTCACGGTACCGAGCAGAGAACCTGCATCAATGGCACATGGACACCAGGATGGCACGTGTGGTGCAGATGTAAGCCATGTTCAGATGGCCTCTTGCAGGTGATGTAGTCTGATTATCCAATATTGCGATGGACTATAAATTTGTGTTTAGCTCGAGATTTAGAGTATGGTCTGAAGTGGATGACTGGCATTCTCGCTTCTCTCGGCATTCTCGGGTGCCTGGCTTGGCCTTTCTTGTGCTGCTACTTTCGTCGCAAATCCATCGAACGCGAAACTGTCTATCATACGCATGAGTAAGCAAGTCTAGGTGAAAGTACTTATGTATGTACGCTACGTACAGTACATGCAGGTAACGGTGCATTCTGACGCTCGAGGCTTTTGCAGACCCCTCGAGGAGAGGCGGTATACAGCTTCTATGCCGCAACAGAAGTATCCGCTGAAGCCTCGAAGAGATTTGGAGCCGGAAGGGCCAATTGTACAACTAGAACCGGATACAGGACCCGCGGTTGCCATACACAGTAGAGGAACACCTAAGCACCAATCGCCACTCCGAAACAATCGAAACTTCGCTGAAACCACTGCCTGATCATGACATTTAGAATGTTGATGTGCTGCATGCTGTGCTTATATGTACATACAGTAAGTAGGCTACGTAATACTTAAAAGTTCAGTGTACAACTGTATGACATCGTATTTACCGGTGCATAGCTCCGGGGCTAAAATTGAGAGGTCCTGTCCTATATGGGACTATGCATAGAATGGAGCTTCATGGGACATTTTTTGTTTTTGAGAGGTGCGTATTTTTTGGTCAAAAGCACGTGTTTTAGGGGTAGCTTATGACCAGCTTCAAGGTACTCTATAGTACATATGGGGCTATACATGGGACGTTTTTTGTTTTGCCAATATGGGGATATGCATAGGGGCTATGCACCGGTAAATATGGTAATTGACTGTGTGTGACAACTTGTACCTTCTGTACCATATGTATCCGTCCAATATTCTTGCGCTTGCCCATTGTGACCTAATCGTGAGTTGTGATAGTGTGCAACATGGTGTCTTGCCATATAGCCTACTTATTGTCTAGAGATTACCATGCTTGATTAGGATTACGTACTTAAATATTGTTTGAGCGCGTTGCTTGACTATGTATGTGTACTTACTTACAAAAGTACTCGCAAAATAATCTGATCTATCGTACTTTTATTGCCTTCCGCTTCATGTCATAGATGCAGTATGATACAAATGTACAACCGTTTGTGGATACACAGCTCTAATCATAGGAAAGCCCAATATGTATGACTACAGTGTCCAGCAACCCACGATGCTCAGAATGCTGTCAACCGACCGTATCCGTAAGTGAATGTCTTACCACAGTCACAAGTACGTTAGTTAGAGTACGGATAAGCATAGGGACTAGGGAGACATCATACGAAATATGCCAAAATAGCAAGCAATGTATGAACGTATGTACAGACCTTGGTCCAATTCAACCCTTTGCACAAGAATGACACATCGGTAAGACAAGACACACCATAACAAGTCACAACCTGTAGAAAGAACTAAGAACGAACGAACAAGAAATATCAAGATACTGCAGCTCAGATCAGGGACAGAGGATGCTAGGCGGAGGTGGTTTGATGTAGGTGCACCCTGGGTGGCTGTGTGTATGTGACAGTGTTGCCGAGGATGCCGGCTTTCGGTTCCGCGTCATACTGCATCATCTCGCCCCCTCGTCCAGTTGCTGTCAGGTAGTCGCTGGGTGGTGCGTACTTAGCCATGGACAGAGATCCCACTGGAGTGGCAGTGCCAGCTGGAGGTAAGTTCTTCTCAGGAGCTCTGCAACAGCAAAAAGGCATGTGCATACGTAGTCGTCGATCCAGTTCCATATAGCAACTGGCTGAGAATTCTGTACTCACAGAGGGGAGGTTGCCAAAGGCAATGCTCCAAAAGTACATGTGTACCTGAATTCGCTTCTGAGAGGCTGCGAGTGCGTCCTGGAATGCCTATGCCTGTGACGGAGCATGGCCTTTTTCGGCCGTACATTCACCATGTAGCAAGAGCAGAAAATGGCAGCGATAATGCCGATGATGCCCAACGAGGTCAGAATGCCCGTCAACCACTTCAGTGCGTGTTCCTCAGCCCGAGCTGCACAAAGCATACACAACACCTTTTCCCACATACGATAGGAAGAGTGAGCTACGACCACTGACTTGCGTGCTTACATCTGCACCAGACGTGCCATCCGGGCGTCCAGGTTCCGTTGATGCAAGTCCTCTGCTGAGTGCCGTGCAGGAAAAACTCCGGCTTGCAAGTGAAGGTCACAGTCACTCCTTCCAAGTAGCTGTTGCCGGGTGGACTTTTGGTAGCACCTTGCGCTTTCAGCAAGAAGCCACAGCTAAGCACTACACACGAAAGATACCCGCTCTTGTGCATAAATAGGTTCGTACAGTATGTTGCAGCATAGAAGTCTTACATTCTTTGGCTCCCTGCTCCTTCAATCCGAGAAATTTCTGCTCCACGCTGAGTGTGTTCAGGGCGACTTCGCGCACCCCGGTGTTGACGTAGTCGAACTTGCAGGCGTAGTTGTCCTGGCAGGCGTCGCGGACTTCGCGCATGCTGAAGAGCAGTGTGGCGTTGTACGGCACGCGGTCCGCCACAAAGGACGGCTCGTACACGCGCGAAGAGAAGAGCAGCGGATTGTAGATGGGGCGAATTGTGTCTTGGAAGAGCACCGGACCGATAAACGGATCAGAACCATCCACTCGCCCTGCAACAAACACAGTACATGCAAAAAGTGATTACCCATCGGATACAAACAAAGCGACCAAGCTGGGAAAGAAAAAAAGGATTTTAATGAGGGGATAAAAAAAAAAAACATTACCACTACAGTATGTATCGTACGGGTATTCTTCAATAGTGCCAAAGGCGCACATATGAAGTACGAAACAGTAACTATACGTATACGTTCTCCGTACATCGTTCTCCAAATTGGAAATAGATCATTCTGGACTCGGCTTCGCTGTTGGCGATAAAGTTAGAAGGTCGAACAGGGGCAGCATTATCTGGGGGAGTCAAATCATCGTAAGGATCATTGTTGAACACGCCCAGCAGTCCGTAGGTTTTGTAAAAGTCTTCCATGCGTCCAGTTGGCCTTTGTTGCAGATTCGGGTCCAGCTCGTAATCGTAGTCGCCGAATCTGTCCTGACGTCGAAGTTGGTCATAATACTGAACAGAAGAAGCAACATACCATTTACATATGTGTAATTTATCCAAGATTACGGATAAATATAGGTACCGGTAGGTATTCAAATTCTTACTATAATGTGGATGTGACACGTTCACGCACCTTATAGGTCATGTTGTAGCTGGGCGGAACAAGAACCATCACATCGAGAACTCCAAATGCTTCCGATACCCGAACGCCAGCGCCACTCTTCAGCAGCACCCAAATGTCCGACTGATTCATGTTACGCGCAGGACTGTACAAGTTCACGCCTAAAACATGCGTACAACGCACATCGTACGTTTCCGTTCCGTAAATAGCATACCTCGGTAGATACATAGGTGCCATATTAAAATGTTCGTTCTAGGGCGCCTGCTGTACAGAGAAACTGCAAGTAAAGTAGGTCAACACGGCAATTACCTCTGAATTGCTGGTACTTCCACTCAGGACTGTCGAAATATCGTGGAATGCCACGTACAAGGACGTCGGTACGGTAGCGCCATCGACGGAACTCCTTCCTGGCCAGCACCTGCACGACGTCAGAGTCATTCTCCTGGATCGCCACGCCAGTTATCACAGTCGCGTTCGGATATGTGCCCCCTAAACACTCAAAATCCTTCGCATTCAGCTCATACTACTCCAAACGACGTGTGCATGCAATACACACATACAGAGTGTTTTGGGCGGTTGCTCCATGCGCACTTGCACCATCAGCTTATTCCAAGAATGATCACTCATCGCCAACACATAGTAACCCTTGCCGTCGAACGTATAGCGGATGTTGTCGTAGGTGACAAAGTGACCATTTCCATACGCAAAGCCTGTAGGTATCACACACGAACGTACCTATGTACACGCCAGTCAGTAGTTCATGCAGTAGCACAGTTGACGTAGAAGTACGTACGTACACACTAACGCATAATATAGAGTACTGTAGCAATGTGTACCTGCGGCGGGCGGTCGATATCCTTGGCATCCGTTGCTTTGTCTTCGCCAGAAGTAGAATTCGCAGGCTTCCGCATATTTGCAGCACATATGGTAGGGCATGATGTCGTTCATGTAGTTGGAGAGCGATGGAATGTAGGGCGGAATCTTGAAGGGATAGGAGCCGAAAGTGTGGGCGCGATAAGGGACGCCGGGCGAATAGTATTTGAGCCGATCCGCGTTCTCGTAGTCATCTGAGTGAATCAGCCAGCCTTCGAAGTCATAGCAGCACGTCTGCTGAGCTCCCGTCCATCTACAACAGTAGACTATGCAGTGCTGTATGTGTATACGTAGGCGACGGCGCATGGATGGTTACTCTTTCTTACGTGGCCTGAACGCTCTGCACGCAGTGCTGCGACCCCCTGTGCAGTGGACACTCGCTGTCTCCGAACATATCACAGTCGAAGATGGGAATGTAGCGTCCCATGTCCAGCAGCGCCTGGTCCAGCACGCACGGACACGAATCCTCGTCCATCACAAAGTTACGCCGCCTCCCATCGTACTCAAACCTGCACACATACGTACATATACATCAGGCCCTATGTCAGTCAGCTCGTACAAACATCTATCTGCAATCACTCACCACTCGATGCAGAGGTCCAACGCCCAATTCTGACCATACTGATACTCCCAATCGCGCAAGAAATACCAGCTGAACGGGGTCAGATGAGAATAAAACACCCTGCAAGAAAACCGACAGTTCTCTAGGGCGCAGGTTGCGAGGAAGGGGCGCGTATTGGATTGGTACCCGGCGGCTGGGTCGTCATCGTCCGCGACGGCGACTCGAATGGATCCGAATTGGTACCAATCCCACATTCGATCGAATTCCTCTCCACCCAGTCGAGTGATGGTCTTGGGCGAGAATTCGTAGACGCCAGTGTTGGGCGCGTTCTCCGCCAGTATTCCCACTCGCTCAAACACACTCTGCTCCGTATCCTCCCAGAACCTGAAGTAGTACATACAGAGTGTACGAGCCGGTCCGGCAGTCTGATGAGATCATCTTCTCTCTCTCACCCCCAAAGCTCCACGTTGACGCGGGAGTTGATGTTCGCTGTGAGATTAAGAGGAGCCCAAGTGACGTTGAGATTCTCTGCATACGGATTGTCGAAGCGATCTTTGGGTCGAAGCGCGTTTCGCCTCAGTTGCACCAACGGCTCAGACCGATCAGGCTGCACTAAAAACAATTCCATCTATCTACCGCCTCCTGCATACTACTTTTGATGATGCATTTTTTGGAGCGATATTCATGCGCGTAGAGATACCGATGTAGAAGGTTCCGACGTATGGAAAGCTCATGCCGGAATCCCTGGATATTTTAGTATTGATCAGTCCGACCTTGTGGAATTTGGGCAGAACGCAGGTGGCTCTCCCCGCGTTAATTACGCGACAGTTGACTTCGAACTCATCGAACAGCACTACTACCTGGTCACCCTCACGAAAACAAGGACCCGACACATTCACCGCTAGCGCTCCCAACATCGTCGCACGATTCGGAGCCACGTCCATGTAACCTTAAAAAGCAATAGTGCCAACAGATACATAGAAATAGAAATCCATTCAGTGTAAAACACGTATGTACGTACCTATGCTTTCATTATTGCATCCGCCTCTGGTGATCTGCTCGTCCACCCTGTAGGTCCACCGGCCGGGCATCTCATTGGAAGAGTAGCGTGCTAACTTGAACAGCTCTCCTTGTCCAGAGTAGGGCAGCGGAGTAAAACCAGTGCCGTTGCCACCATTGAATCCAGCCTCAAAACATCAACGATTGAGCACGAGTTTCGTCATATGTCCTACCATGTACCTAGTACGTACAGTTGTATTTGGACTAAAAATAGTAGCTTACGACGGCTGCCTGCATTCCTCCTCTTCCTCTGAGAGCTCCGGCTTCGTTAGATGCCGTCCAATTGATGGTGCCGTAATTGAACATCACATAGCTTCGGATCTCGTCCGTCGCAAACACCACTTGATAGGTGTTTTGCTGCAAAAGATCTTGATTTAGCAGTGGACTGTACGTACAGTAACTATCATGAAGTGCTCCCTATTGAACTCACTGCTGCATGTGTGTTGTTCTCTTACCCATCGCTTGACTTCATTGAAGAGGTTGACTTGTACGACCTTTGGCGCGCCACCGTAGGCCATGCGCTCCCAAGTGACAATGAGAGCGTGTAGAGCACGAAAGCCTCTGGCTCCGATGATGGTGTCCTGTATGTCTCTGGTGATATTGTCCAGCAGATAGTTGTCCTCCACGTATCCAGCCTGGCGTCTGACATTGCCGTATTGGCCACTTCGTTCGATGAAGCCCGTGTCGAAGGGGTTCAGAGGATTGGGCACAAGGGGCGGAGCTGGCGCCGGCTGGTTCGGATCCGGCCCGAAGAACCCCGAAGGCTGACCGCGGAAATCGTCAATGCGAGGCCTGTCATAGCATAGGCACTTGTGCGTGCGTTTTGGACACCGCGAGAAGTTGCACTGTAAACATTGGACAAAGGGGGGAAGCGAGTACATACGTACGTACCTGTGTACGGTCCTGTACCAGACGTGTGAGATGCCCGTTTCTCCTACGTACTGGTAGGTGGTGTCGGCGAAGAAAGGGGCGACGAAAGACGGATCTCGCTTCTCCGGCCAGCGAGGATTGGGAAATGTATACGGAGGCTGAATGTACTCCGGCCGGGAAAACGCTATGATGCCGTTCGGCATAATCTAAACAGATCATGAGCTACCAGCTGTTTTGTATCATGTGCACGAGACACATTCATGTACATACTGCCTCATCATGCCTACGTACGAACAAAACACAGACAGTGTGGGCCATGCTTACAAAACTATAGTTGAATCGAAAGCCATAGAAGGGGAAGTAAAAGTTGAGGTCGATTTGGTAGTCCAAGTTTGGCTGATTCAGCAACTCCACGTCATAGTAAATCTCACCAAATGGATACAAATTGTACCAGCCTAAATCAACAAAATTCATCATCTTGCGTCGTAACTAGCTACGCATAAAGCAAAAAAGTATGCCGCAGACCGATTACGTATGAAAGGGACAATAAGCCGGATAATCTCGGTGTTTGTTACGCACGCAAGACCTCTTTCCACATACAGTGCCTTTACATCCATGTGACACCTGACAACAGGTGGTGACGCCCACATCACAAGAGATACCAAAAGTCAATGAGCCACCACTCCACTCCACCTTTTCTGCTTGCACTCTCAATTTCTCATCTCGCGAACTACCCACGTAAAAGAGAAAACATGCCTCCTCCCGCTATAAAATGGTTCATTGCCGCAGTATCGTTTACCGTGTTGCTGAGACCAGTGACTCCTGCCTTTAGTAAGACCATTTGATTTAGTAAGACCATTTGAAGATTGTCGATAAACCAGTCTATGCTTCCCATGTATCCAGAGAAATGTATAGAGAAGTTTCAACTTTCGCAGGTTCCCAGTGTCCTAACACTGATGCTGGCAAGATAATCGCGGACGTGATGGTGTCTAATCCGTATGGGATGAACGACAATCAAGATGTAGCCACTGAGATTCGAACCCAACTGAGCTACAAGTTGCACAGATACTGGAACGTCTTCATCTCAACGGCCCCCATCGCAACCGCCTTCTACTCAGTAACGACTACTGGAGCCAATCCGAACAGCCTTACTCAACAATACTGCTACTACACTATCGGCACCAGAAACGTATTCGCCTTCGAGGCCTGGTGTCCCAGCACCAGCAAAAAATGACAACACGGAGTTCTCCAGCATCCATCAATGAATAACCCATCCCAACGATGTGCAGAAGGACGTGTTCTTCACTGCGAGACTCTTCACTCTGTTTCTCGTCACCGTCTTCCTTTTTCTGATACTGTAACTTCTCCCGTTGAGGTCTGCAGCGCAGAACACGTCCTGCTACACATCTCCTTGGGACGGTCATTGAATTGGTTTCTTCGAGGAGATAAACCTCTGACATATCAGAACCAGGATCAGCTTGTAAATCGCCAATATGTAAATGTTTTACAAAAAGTACACGATGATACTTTATCGTGTGTCTAACCGTCTCGAAGCCTTCGGTCTGTGAATTTCTCTTGCATCTGCATTTGTCGATTCATCTCGATGATGTCGATCTCTTGTTCGTTCGGCACTTGAAAGAGCTGGGCGATGACAGACAAACGGTTGCACAGCAGCACCGCACATGTCACACAGCAAGCATGCAACAGCATTGACGTCCACTCCATCCCAGGCTAAGCCAGCAGTTGTCCAAGCCTTCAACAGTAAAGTATCAACGTTCCACGACACGGCTACTATGACTGTTTCAAGGCATAGAGAAAAATTAGAAGCTCTGCTTGCCATCCCACCTTTTCTGCCGTCTTTCCTCGTCTCCAAGAACAGCTCCGACGGCCTTGACAGTTTGAGCTTTTTCCGGCGGCAGTGGACAGTGGCTATTGGCTACTCTACGTACGCTTCAATATCACCGAAACCGTGCTCTTCTCCACCTCATCCCGTAGCCTATTGTTGTCTCTGCTAGTAGTTAGCAGCTCAGCAAAATTTTGAAGCAGCTAAAAGCCAGTCGTCCAGTTACGCGACCAATTGTGCTCCGGGTAGCTCCAATCGGTACACATGTTGGCAATAATTGAGTCAGCACAGAAAACGTATGTACATAACATACTAAGCTCTCCTTCATGTACATACATTACATTACATACACAGGTGGACGCGGCGCGCGTTCGGCAACACAACCGAAGACAGGTAGCCGTGAAAGCGAGAGAGAAAAGAGAAGAGACGGACGAGGAGCCAGCCGGCTGCTGAACCCACTTTCCTCTCCACATTCCCACCTCATCCACTAACCACATCGGTAAGAACCACCAACGGAAGGGTGCAGGTTGACAAGGTAAACAAAGGGATGAGGTCCATTCTGAATGGAGTCTAAGACCACAGCACTGGGGAATGTGCAAGTGCGGGTCTTGTGTTGTGTAATGGGTAAAGCTTCGCCACCGCTCCCCGCCTTATTGACACAGGCTCCAATGTCAATAGTATGATACAATTCGATTGAGTCGCAACAGGGACCCAGCAGTCAAAGTAGCACACCTTCACTCAGTATCACCATACGTACATATACATACGTACGTATGCGCCTACTCTGAGCGATGAAGGAGCCAGAGCAAGGACAGAAGCTACTCTTCCATTTCATGATTCATAAATTCCGAAGCAAATTGAGCAAACAAATTTCAGACAATGGACAAAAATTGCAGTAAGCAATACTCGATTCGGTGAACAGTTGCGTGGGAGAGTAAAGACCCAGATCTCACTCGACATTAGCTACGTACGCATATACTACCATTATCAAGACACTTTTTCGACAAATCTCCAAGCAAGACAATACATGCGACAACATGGACATTGGATAATGATACCATATCACAGTCGTTTTAGCCACTGGGCCAGTGCAAATTTGGTGCCAGCGCTCACGCGCTCAACCACAGGCCATTTATTGGCAGTCTCCTGCAGCTGTTGCTGATTCTCACCTACACCATCCTCCAGCTGTACAGGTGTACGTGCTGGAATGGCTGAAGAAGGAGCAGGAAGTTCTGGCAATGTGTGACTGAGCTCTGACATGCTCCATTCACATGGAACCACCTGGCCCACCCCATTTGGAACAGCAGCAAATGCACTGACAACAACAGGAAAATGTTTCCTTAGATGAGACCACCATCATACTCTACCCCCAGACAGAACGCTATGTTGTCAAACTCGCGAATGACTCCCACGTTTCGGTACACTATGACTATAGCTACTGTACGAAAAGATGACCAACGATAACTTGTCCAGAGACAGACCGGATTTAGTAGAACGCGGTCTTGTTCAATCTTGACATTGACACAGAGTAGTGACCGTGCTTCTCGTAGTAGCCTTTCGTTCGAGCAAGACCACGTCATTGTCCTTTCGTTGTACTTTAAAATCTTCTGGACAAGTTATCGTTGCAGAGCCGTTCGTAAAATGGATACCTGACGATAGCGGCGGGAGGAAGGTAACCATCCGCTCCATCTGTAACAACATAACGCACAGCCATCTTGTCCAGCCACAGCAACATGTCCACTTCCTCCATCGCTACAAACAAGCATAGGAAAAGGACCAGCTTCATAGCGCTAATAGTACAATAGTGACAGAGAAAATGTCATCGCTTACAGATCTTGAATAAGCTTGAAAGCTGGGCACTCGACTGCTCTACTTTCACGTACACATAGATGACGAGGCAATGTCGTTTGGGCGCTCCACGCACCAACGTCGGGGGATAAACACTCTACAAAAGAAAATACTACACGACACATGTAAAGTACATACATCAAAGTGTACATCATAGGTATGAAATCACCTCCCATAAAGCGAGCTTCTCCAGTTTTATCGCCTGCCGTACGTCTACCTGGATACCAGTTTCCTCTGCTAGCTCTCTCAAGCCAGTCTCTATCACCTGAACAGAGACTGAATCTCAAAGGTACGTACCACATGTTGCAGTGATCCGTACGTGTGGTGTGTATGTACTGCATGCAGCGCTGTTACATCATGAGGTCATTAGTGTGCTACACACGTGGCGAGAAACTCCCGGTGAATTCACTGATAAGTCTCGGTGAATCCGTGAATTCATCGTGAGTTTGCAACTCACCACGTTTGATTGAACATGCGAGAAAACTTCGCTGGTGAAAGCAAGTGAGAATGCTCAAAACGTAAAACTCCAAGTTCAAACTCACCGTGCGTTTACTCACCACGTGTGTAGCGCACTATTGTGAAGCACATTGCGCTGTAAAGCAGTAGAAAAGTGTTTGTGGATGGATATAATGAAAGGAGTTTACAGTTTCTCCTGGGTCCGCATATCCACCCGGCGAGACCCAAACACCCGGGAAGGAACGCAAAGTCTTAGCCCGACGAGTCAGCAACACCATCTGATCAGCAGACTCTAATATCACACTCGAGGTCACTGCAATATGAGGAAACACGCTATGCATATGCAAGAGCGAAGGATCAGTTGCAGCAGCAGCTTTGATTGGACAGCAACACGGATGCTAAAACAGCACAGCACGGCGCACCTCTATACCGAGCATAACCTCACTTGCAAGAAGAAATCGACAGTGGTCTTCGATACAGAGGCACGTATACGCAAACGATCACATTATCGAAACATAAAGTAACAGCTGCGTACGCATTCACCATAGGCAACCAGACTCCAAACAAATAACGTACTGCGAGTGGGAGTGAGAGAGGGCTGCAACTGGGCGAAAGGATGCATCTGTACAGCTTCGCTTCTTCTTCAACATCCACAGAAACTTCCGTTATGCTGGATCCAGTAGCTTCTTGAACAGTTGAATCTTGACCCGAACAAGAATATGGTGTCAACAGATCGATCAGACACTAAAATAACCGCAAAAATATAAGCATACAACAGGACCGTACATACTATACAAGCTTCAAGGTATGTGTAGACAAGATACATGCATACCTCAGAAAATTTCGGCACGGAAAAGCTATCAGAATTCCACGAGCGAACGGCAACCAAAACTTTTTTGCTCTTCAAGGCACTCATTTTGACATTTCAGCTGCGGTGCATGCTGCTTCTCGAAGCAAACTCTGCCATCAAATCAATCCTGCTTCGCAAATTTCCTTCTCGAATCGAATCTTAGCGCGCAGGTCACGTGCAGTATTTATTCCCAAAACCGTATGTTTCGTCTCATCGCTTTGTGCCCACTCGCCCAAGCGCCAGCCAAGGGATGTGATGACGTCCAACTGGTGGATAACAAAAAGCTTGCGTCTCCCGTGTGTCGATATGGAATATCGCCAGAAATATATAACATTTATAGCTATTGTGCGATGCGGCATTTATTTCAACATATGTACAAACAGAGAAAGATTAGGAAACATTATACATAAAGTGCTTCGTTGTCTACGAAAAGACAATGCATCCATGACAAAGATAATAAAACACCGTATTTACCGGTGCATAGCCCCTCCCCCCGTGCATAGCCCCATATGCATATGCATAGGCCCCCTATGCATAGTCCCATATTGGCAAAGCATAAAAATGCCCCATGCATTAGCCCCCATGTATAGTAGAATAACTAGAATAACCCTATTTGACCTCAATTATGCCCTATAACACGTGCTTTTGACCTAAAAATATGCCTTGCGTACCTCTGAAAAACATTAAAAATGTCCCCATGCATAGCCCCATCAGGCCCATATAGGATCTCTCAATTTGCATATGGGCATTTTTTTGCACATGGGGCTATGCACCGGTAAATACGGTAAAAAAGAGGCCTAGGCCTAATTGGTTGACAGTCACTGACAGACAGTCATGCCAGTAAGCGTATTGTCCCTGCACTACGCAACTGGTTGACTACGACAATGTGATATGGTTGTTTGTTACCCTATCGGCAGAATTGTTCGCAATCTTCCCTGTATCGGATAGCGGGATCTGTTTTGATTTCATGCTCTCCGCGACAGTATCCCCAGGCGTATGGGACACACTGGTTGAGCCTTCTGTTGAAGTACCAGCGTAGAGTGAACTGCGAAGGGAAGCCAGTCCGCGGACAAACGGCGAGATAGGGTGCGCGTTCGCAACTCCATTTGGTGACGGGACCAGGGCCGATGGGTGGAGCACCCGCAAATCCGCCAGATGGAGCTGCGAATCTACCGGGCGCCGGAGCGAATCTGCTTCTCGGAGGTTCCGGGGCGAATCTGCCTCCTGGTGGCTGGGGCGCGAATCTGCCTGCTGCTCGTGGCGGGGGTCCACCGCCGAATCTTCCAGCTGGTTGAGGTTGATGCCACGGCGCTTGCTGGCGTGAAAACCTGCGCGGAGTTGACGGCTCCCACTCCAGGGCCTGCTCGAGTTCAGGGCCTCCGTTTATCCATTCCTCATGAGCTGCTTGCCACGACAGCGGTTGGAATCCTGTGAAAGGAACGCACCAGTTTCTTTCTTGTCACCGTATCCAACACCACGCGTACAATATGTACTGTACGTACCTGTCACTCCAACTGCCAGCGCAATTAGGAAAAGTATGATCCACATAATGGCAAACGGCACTCGGAAACTGCGCTTTTCACTTACTAATTGTTGATTTCCGTCTGGTTTCTAAAAACTACAGCAAAACATACAGGTATGTTTTATTTGGTCATGCATGCACTATGAGCGCAGTCGCCAATATTACAAGTGACGACTACGCAACGGAGCCGCAGCTGGACGCGTTTTGTAAACAGATAATTGGCCGTGATGAGATCAAACGGCGATGATTACAAGAGGAACCAGTAGTGATATCAGTCTGAAATGAATATGATGTGGGTATATCAGATTATGCACCATATGGTGGTTGCCGGTTCTCGTTTCATAAAAGGTGTGAGAGAACAAGTTTCCATCTCGTTTTCGCCCGAAAGGATCCTCTTTTACTTCGATCCACGTACCATCTTGAATACCGATTGATGATTCTGACAATCACGGCCGTATTGGGGGTTGAAAAAAGTCATTAGGCTACCCTGGAGGCCATCAAACGTAACTACACGTGCAACCTATCGCGCATAAAGTGTAGCAAAATTTCCTGACAGAAGATCGACGTTTTCACGGCCGATATGCCGACGCAAGGCTATCCAATACTACTAATACTAATCCGACGCCTTCTCTGTCTATCGGATATTTCCTGGATGTGTGAGCACGCAACTTGTTCAAGACTCTGTAATCACAACGCCAAGTCTCAAGACGTTTTCATTTTCAACATGTGGAAAGCGAGAACGATGCCATATACAGAAACAATACATCAATAAAATATGACACACGCGATGTCAAAGTCATAGTTATTTGTTCTCTGCTAGTGAAGCAAAATCACAAATGCTTTTTACAGGCTAGTAGTAGTTGGTCGGTCAATGCCAATATCATTTGACCTTTGATCCTCCTGCCTTCATTTCCCTGCAAAGCCACTGCTCTCATCAGATTCTGTCACTGACACACAATACCGTATAGTCTTGCTATGCAACCAGCTGTAGCTGTTGTCGAAGAGCAGAAGATCTGAATAGACAGACACAAATAATCAAGAGTTAATCCATCCGATGAGTATGGATGAGAAGACAGTCATACAGGAGGTTGGTTCTCTGGTAGTAAGCTCGTTCCATTCGGGTACAATATCAGTGGCTAATCGGAAGTAGGGGAAGACCATTGGCAGACTGTCAGTCGCGAACTGCTCATCCGGTGACAGCAACAGACGACGATCTGAATCCGATGCAACATGCGCCTGTGCTGTCTCCATTGGCACTCGGTAGACAGCAAAACCCAAATCTCTGGATGATGCACTCTCAAAATACCAGCTAGAAGAAAATAGACAAAAGGCTCCAGTAGATCAAGCAGTTATCCCACATATTATTCTATGCGTACGTACGTAAGTACGTATGAATAGGTAAGTACAGTACACAGCTCACTAAAGCTTGGCCGCAGAATGAGATAGGTTGACCAGAAGTTGAACTTGAGCTCCTCTCGCAATGGACAGTTCTTGCAAGGTCGATCCAATAGGCACCAAGTCCGCCTTTTGCTCCTCCGTCCAGTACAACTCCTTCGGCACCTCGCCTCCATAGCGGATCTGCACGTGGTTCTCGTTCTTTTCTGCAAGTTACAGCTCATGAATGTTTGCTTACCGAATCCTCACACTTCTCATCGCCATCCTTGCCAACTGCAGTTCCACCATAGTACACTGGGAGTTGGTCGGCGTCAATTTCTTGCAGCAAACCCTCTTTCCATCCGTCAGCTGTAACGAAATTACCACCATCCGTTGCGACAAATATTATACGTAAGCTGGCTGCGTAAGTAACAGAGAGAACTCGGGCTTGATTTACATCCAAACACTTGAATCTTCCGCAGCGTGTTTGCATCCAACATCGGCTTCACCATTTGAAACAAAGTGTGGAACAGGTTGGGAGCTGAAATGAATGTAGGTATCTCCAGTACATGAACGTCACTCCAGTGTCCCGGCACCACCGACGCTCAAAAATTCTAGCTGTCCTCGGATCTCTTGGTGGTGTTCGACGTTCATAAATCTCACCATACTAACGCTTGACACGTTCAAGTTTAGCTGCTAAATAATGTGAATAGTGACAACGCACCGTTGATTATTTTCAGCTTGTAGATTAGCTCAGGCGTATGTTGCTCCACCATCCTTGCAATCTGCAAAAGTCTTAAAATTTACCGCATCGGATGTTATTGGATGCCACGAGTTTTTTTGGATATGCAATCTGTGCTACCTGCTGAAACACCTGCAAGGCAGGCATCCACAAGTGTTTGGTTCCAATGCCTTTCAAATCCAAAATGTATATCACCTGCTGGATCTTCTTGTGCAGCTGAAAATAAGTAATCAACCCTAAACACATGTTGACAGCAACAGGCGACAGGCACCAATACTGTATACGCCTCAAAGATGGTGATGGTTCAATAATTTACTTTGCTGGAAACGTTGATACAATTCAGTCGGCGTTCTTCCTGCCATGCCAAAATGGCAAAGAAACAATCAGACTGCTTCACCGAGTACACTAGACCTTCAACATAACGTGCACAGGCGCAGTAGTTAGAAAGTACAGTATGTACAAATGAGAACTACTGTACGTGTGTACATCTGTACGCGACGCCGCCATGTACTATCCCACGGCAGATGCGTCCCACTGCAGGATATGCAAACCCTTGGGATCAATCACTCCGAATGGAAAGTAGACCACTGGATGTCCAGCCTTGGAGACTCCAAAATGACCACGTGTGTAATATTTGGCCATGACCGGATTTATTTTCTCAGCCACCAGCTCGAAATCATCCAATTTCATCGCATCTCTGAACTTCAAGTGCTGAAACCGCAAGGGCATCGGAAGCATAGCCAAACAATATGTATACCTACCTAATAAAAAGTTGGCGGGAGGTGGTCATGGAACTCACATTTCTCAACATGGCTTCGGCTTGATCGACGTCATATTTCCGAGCTGCAAATCACAAGAGCCTACTTCATATGTCGACATGTTTGAATAGCTTCGTTGACCTTCCAGTTGATTGATACTTCAAACACTACCTTTGAGCCAGTGAATCAGATAATGTTTATCACCAACAAAGCTTCGATGAGTCATCACATCATCATCAAAACGTTGTCTCAGCTGCAACAGACATCAAGAACACTCTCATTTCGAAACTTTCATGGGCATAATCGTGGCAGCAAAATAACCTGATCCAGAGCCTTGGCTTCTTCAGTACTCAATCTCTCCAGATCAAGCGGATTGAACTCCAGACACTTTGAATCCGACATGATGAGTTCCAGCTTCTGTGCCGGCAATGATGTAACAATACTTCGTACAAACGGCTGCCACCGAAGGTTGTGTGAACAAAGTAACGAAAGTGCGTTCGCGTGGTCAATACTAGTATTTTTCAAGTGGAAAAAACATCTGCAAGCAACGAGAATGAAGTCGCCCGGTTATCGACATAGAAAACAACTTTCACTTTCCACGTCGCAGAAAATGCGGCCACCGCTGAAACGAACGATGAGAAGATGTGCGCTCATCACTGCCACTATGCAGTCAGAAAGTTGCGATGACAGATGACAGGAGACCTCAAGTCCAAGTGCTGGCAAAGCTGCGGCGCATTTGAATAACCTCTCGCTGTGTCAAAGGCAACAAACAAACCACTGACACGCAAATAAAATATATAGGTTCGCGAGTAGTACCTACATACACGTACACGAAGGGTATGCAAAATTGATTACACCGCGCTCGGCATGTCCATATACTCCATACACACGAACAGTACGTACATATCTATGTAATTTACATGACGCATGTCACATGACACGAATCGGCAATGTGGTGCAGATTGGACAATGACCTCCAGCGAAGATCTCTGGGCGTGAGGAGACAGGTAGAGGTACATACATGCAGCAATGCGATAACAATCAGTGCGCCGTGACATGACATAAAACGATGTCGAACAATTCATACCATAACGCAACATTTACAACACGTAGTTCACACTTTATACCCTGACCTATGTACGTATACAGCTATTCAACCATGAGTTTAGTATAAATGCAGTGTAATGTATTTAGATCCGAAGCGCACGCTGTATCAAACAAAGTTTTTGCTTCAGTACATTACATTGCATCATGGAGCCTGATATAATTGATTTACCCACCTTGAATAGAAGAATTCCAGTCCAGCCAATAGTTCATTAATCTGCATGTACGGACATATGTACAGGCCGTACATTACATACATACGTGTACGGTACTTACGTATACTATACAGTACATCCGCCTCAGTACACTTTGCGGTGTTATCGTCGTTTTCTTTTACCGACGAAGGGTCTAGCGATGCTATTGATTCCATTGATATTCTGCAGAGGGTCAGGGGAAGCAAAAGGTCCGTTTCCATAGAGACCGTATGCCTCAGGTCTGGCGGCTCCATAGTAGTTGCTCAGAGGAAGCTGCTGGCCATATCCCAGACGATTGAGGCCGGAAAACGAGGAAGCGACGCGAGGAAGACGGTTTCCGGCCAAGACGTAGTTATTATTGTAGCGGTACTGACCGCCAACGCTGCCCAGCGTGTTGTAATTGCTGTAGCCTCCTCCGTATCCGTAGCCACCTCCGTATGGATATTGGCTAGCGTATCCGCCACCATATCCGCCTCCGTATTGATTACCATAGATTGGTGTGCCGTACACCGGGCCTCCTGCGTAATTTCCGTATCCACCGCCGTAAACGCCGCCTCTATTATAGGGATAGCCGGCGCCGCCGCCGTAGTAGCCGGTGTTGTATCCGCCTCCGTAATTGGTGATCGGAGTTCCGTAGGTGGGATATCCGCCGCGGTATCCGCCGTAGCCAGCATATCCACCGTATCCGCCAACGGGCTGAGCGTAGGTCGCCCCGTAAGCTCCGTAGGCGCCGAGTGGCTGAGCCCTGGTGGCGACATTGTTCTTGCACCCGCCTGGGCATTGTCTCCTCGGAGAATGTACGCGACGGTCCTCGGATCGGATATTGCGGACCGCGTTAGTGCTTTCCTTGAAGGAAGCGGCAGATTTCATGGCCGTTTTCAGGGCGGAGGCGATGGTTTCCTTGTATGCTGGAGGGTAAGCTGGTAGCTTTTGGTACTTGCGACACTCAGCTGTCGTCATGAGAACGCAGTGTTTACTGTCTGGCAGTCGCATGTGGCCGTACTGACAGCGACAGCGTCCGTTGGCTGAGCCGGGGATCGACTCATAATCGCAGGTCATGTCAGTACAAAAGCCTGTAGGGCACGGGACGTCATTGAAAATACAGAGGTCCGGTTCTAAACAGTTAACAATGTATCGATCGACATATTCCGACATAAGTACTTTTACGTACCACAGTCAGTACGTAAACAGTATATATTTACAATATCAGTGCCTCACTCAACAACAGTTTGTCGTTCGTACACGTACATACGAAGTTTTGAAATACGGATGCGGATTTTGGTACATTCCACAGTTTCCAACAAGTTTTGTAAGGTACGTAAACATCTCTGATCTGATCAAAGGTTATGTACACAGCAGGTTTACCGTACCACTGTATACGTAAAATAAAATGTGTGTACGTGCGTGAACTTACCAATTACTTGCGCATAGACATTGCAGCTTAATATGGCACCCAGAGCTAACATGAGAACACTGATAGGTAAAAGCTCCATCATGAATGGCAGAATTTCGTAGATGCTTTATTCGGCTCACGTGTAACATAAGGAGTCATAGAATACTGCGGTACCAGAAGCACTACGAGGAGATTGAGCAGCAACGGCAAAGAGATTACTATAAAAAGATCGACAGAAACACTCCTGTTCGATCGGCGGCTCTTCACTTTCTTCGAATTCTCGCCTCTCCATTGTGATGTTTGTTTGTACAGTGTCAACCTTGCCGGGGGGCAGTGCAGTTCATTGTTGCCAGGTGTGACAGAAGGGCTGTCAACTCCTTCAAAAGTCGTGGGTGTGCTGAATATTTTTATAAGCGATATTTTTCAATAATATCTGGTTGGAAATCAATGGAGCCGCCAGCTGCTAGTGTTCCTTCTGTGGAACAATCACAACCGGTTTGCGCAAGGACTGTTTCATCGTTACTCGAATGAGAAACAGTACGCAATAGGGGCCAACCATTCGACCAATTATTGTATTTCCTACTGCTGAAATGTCGAAACCGAAGTAATCTCGGGCTGTTCGGGTTCAAGAACCCATCACTGTTCCGACTAACACCCTCCAACTCGTAGGCGGAAGACTTATTCGGTAGCAAGGCAGAAATAGAAAAGTCCAGGCCACTACCATCGTCGTTGTCAGCGTCGACAGCTTTGTTGTCCTGAACTCGATTGGACTTGGTTCGAGTTGTCGGCGTCGTACGTGCAATGGGCGGACTTGTCTTTCTGGATTTTAGAATTTCTCCGTGAGTAGCTGAAGCCGATGCACCATCTACGTTTTGCATGTAAGATTGCGGATCAGGGAGGGTTACATGGACGTTGGCGTCGCAATGTCTACTGTACAGGGTGTTTCGTTCAATGCTCGATATTCGCTTTTCGTAGTACGCGTCCGTTTCCTCGTAGATTTCGCTGTCGATCACTTCAATTTCGTCCATGTATTTTGCCTCCAGCTGCTCATGAAATTCTTTCCATGATGGTGATGGAGTGCTTTCGTACGGCGTTGCTGCAAAGCTTTTCTCCACCTTATAACGAGGTGACGCTTGTTCACCATTCTCCAGCGGCAGTTGAAGATTGGTCATAGGTGGAGTTATGGCAATTTCGGCTTCAGTAGTGATTACGCTCATATCTATCCTGGAATCACCGCTATCGTTGATCTCGTCGTCTGAAGACGATGACAAGCTGAGTCTGCTTTTGACAGCATTTGACCAATTCGCTTTGTTTGTGCCATTCGACCAATCAGACGCCGTACGTTCATGCGTGCCGCCACTTGAGGAAGAGTACGAGTTTGAGCCACTATTGTCATCTTTCGTACCGTTTTCACTAAGTGGCATTGGCTCGTGTTCAATAATTATTGCTGGTAGGAACACCTTTTCAGCTTTATGTAGAATAACCCGGTTCTTGGCCTTCTTCGTAAATATACGCAACGATGAACTCTTCCTCAAATCGGTTGTGGACGTTGCGATTGTCTTTTTCCACGGTCTTCTCTCCGGTGTCGGAGATATGAAAAGTCTGGTTGCGATCGGGGACCGGAGTAACTCCGAGGAATCGTCGAGGTCGGTAACAGATTTTGTTGAAGTCTTGACTTCAGCTTCTTCAGACAGAAATCGATCATAAGAATTAGGGATCCCTGATGGACGAAAACTGTTCTGACAGAACTTCTCTTCTTCTCCTGCTGCCACTATTCGACGAACAAAATTCATCCTATCTTCAGTCAGACAGTGAATTTTAAATCAGCTAATGCGGCGCGTTGTACGGCATAGTATCTTTGTTTTGCGCTGTTACAGATGAAACACGCATACACTCTGTCACAGCATGTATGTATGTGTACTGACATGTGGTGACGCTGCATGCATAGATTGACGGAGTGTGGCGTTGTTATTCATGCGCGAGTGCGAGTACCGGCTTGAATCACAGCATAGGTATGTATGTACACATAAATGCGTCAAATGTTTCGGTCGTTACCGCCACGCCACATCCATGGATCCAGTTGTGACTTGTCCATCTCTGAACTTGAATAAAAAGCCTGTTTGCACTTTTAAAAAAAATTTTCACTATAACTGACGTACATACACAGGTGTACCTAACGTATGTACCGTACTAAAGAGTAAAAGCCAGAAATCCAAAGCAATATTTCTAATCTAATTTCTTACATTTCTAATCCAAAAACCTACCTATATTGATTGAATGGAAAGCCTAGTGCTCCAGCAAATTCCGATATTACTCACACAGTTTAGGTGTTATGCAGTTTAGTAGCGTTTCGGCATGCAAACTTGGTATAATATAGAATCTTTTCGCAGTCATCCGACATAATCTACACACCAAATACGATCAATTGTTTCCATGCAGACAACCGCAGACAAAAGCAGTTTACAATGAGGCTTGGGCGGCAACAAAGACATTATTCCGCGCCAACATTCCCTGTTCTGGCACAGTGTCCCGGCAAATTTCTTAGTAACTCTTTTTTGGCTTTAGCTATAGCCTACCGCTAGAAATAATTGGACTATGGATACCGCTCCAAAGAACGCAGTTGGTCATGTGGTCAACAATCAAGGTATTAAATCAGAACCCAAGAGTGCATTATACAATGAACCTTATTCTCCGGTGCGCGCATTACATTCGATCCATGGGTCCACAGATCTCTGATCTATGCAATTGCCGTCGCACATTGATGAGCTTACGTACAATTTTAGTGGTTGAGGTGGATGATGTAGTGGATCCGAATAAGGACCAGAAGCCTGGCTGTTGTTCGCGATGTCTGCACCACAAGATCACCAACAGCATCCTCAAGTTCTGCTTCTCCAACGTCGGAATGTGCATCATTGTCCTAGTGTACACGGTACTGGGCGGCTTCCTGTTTCAGCTGATCGAGTTGCAGGATGAGAAAGACGCCGCCAACACCACGCGCACGCTCGCATTGGCCATCGAGGTATGTCATGTACGTACGTACAATATAGGTACTGTACGTGTTTGTATAGCTGCGTACTCTAAGATGATATCAGGACCGCAAATATGGGTATGGCAGCCATTGGAAACATTTCACAGGAGAAGCGCGCCCAGCTGTACCCAGACATTATCGCTCTGGCGAACACCAACGCCTTTCTCAATCGCACGGATACTGTAGCTATATTCAAGAATTGGCTAGACGACTACCACGCACAGATCGCAGAAGCCATAGAGACCGGCTACGACGGAACAGTTCACGATCCGGACCACGAGAAATACAAATGGGACACCGCCAGCGCCATACTCTTCACTGCGTCCATTCTTACTACCATCGGTACAGTACAGTCATCATTTACTGCATTACGTCAGTTCATTATCATTGCTCAAACGCTCCTAGCGAGCACAGCAGGCACTTTTTGGGTCTGTGGAGTTTTTAGGCTATGGCCACGTCGCTCCTGCAAGTCAGATGGGTCAGTTGGTCGTGATTGTGTACTCGCTGTTGGCGATTCCACTGATGACCATGTTCCTGTTGAATATTGGAGCCGCTCTTGCCGACACCTTCCGCGTTCTGTATCATAAGGGTTGTTGTTACATGTGTTGGAGAAAAAGAGAGACGACACATGGCCGCTGGCCACCCGGATCCAATCGAGTACACAAACTGGAGAACGGAGAACCTGCCAAGATCAAGGTATGTACCAAAGCCGCCCGTCGTAAAATCTACCCATGTATGTACTGCTGAATATCGTTTGTTTTAGGAATTTGATGAAGAAGAGGTAATCAACGGTCGCCGTTCTAATTAGCTGTAACTGCATTGATCTTGTCATATTCACAGTACGACAGTACATCATAAACTTGTGAGCGCTCTATTGTAGGAAGAACAGAATCTGAAGAATCAGGAGTTTGTGCCGACCTCTTTGAGCTTATTCGTTCTCATCATGTTTATACTGATTGGGACAGTGGTGTTCTCAGTGTGGTCCGGTGTCGACGATAAATGGTCCATGGTCAATTCGCTCTATTTCTGGTAAACGGCGCGTATGTATGTATGTAGTATAAAGAAACGTTGCACAGATGGACCGTCCATCCGCTGATAATGCATATGTAATGCACCTATACAAAATACGACTTTTGCAGCTGGGTGACATTGAGCACCATTGGTTTCGGCGACCTTGTTCCTGGCATCCATGACGTGGATACACTGAGTGGGAAGTTGCGCATGGCATTCGCGGCTAGCTACATCATCCTGGGCTTGGCCCTAGCTGGAGCATCAATAGATCTAGTGGTGGGCGCCATCTCAAAGGGAGCAGACAAAGTGGCAGAAAAGCTGAAGAAAGAGGGAGACGAAGAAGAACAGCTACAGGAAGGAGATCAAGCTGCACTTCTGCAGAATCAAGATCCATCTAGTGCCATCATCCCACCTCAAGCAACATCCGCCTAACTATTATACCGTAGCACACGAACCCTTTTAGTGGTTGTTGTGAATGCGCATATGTAAACGTACGTATGTGACCTAGTATATAAGGTGATTGATTGGGTACGCAAAGTGATGGCAATGTCAACTGACACTCCATTTTCCAAAATTTAGTTTTTGTAAGCAATAAAAAAATAAAAGGCTGGCCAATCATTCGTTGGCTTGCACACATTTTATGTAGCGAACCGTAGGTCCATCCGTACCTTAACAACAGAATGCCGGCTCAAATCAAGACACTTGGAGTTGGAATGGAAAGCTGTCCAGGTCCACTTTTTTGGCGGTCAAAAAACCCAACCACGCATGTTCGCAACTAATTCCAGAAGAAATAACTAAGTGCCACTATTCTTTCTTACCAGGTTGTAGATAATCCAACTGCCCCTGCCCATCAATGCCCAACTGCCCCTTCCCTGTAATTCATTATGCGCGTCAGTATCAGTATCCGATCGGTTACGGTAATAGTTACCGTTCTGTGGACCTTTCGCAATAGCTGCTGCACATTGCAATCACGTCATCTTCCTCGCAGGCAGAAAAGAATTGTGCCGGGTATTAGAATGAACAGGGCTGATAAGTTCACGCCTCCACATCGCTATCGGTCTTTCTATCATAAATGGCCCTGGATTGTGCGTTTGGCTAATTCGAGAAGACCAAAACTGCGATGTGCCGGCGCTCTCATTGGAAGAAACCTGGTCGTCACTGCCGCCCACTGCGTTACCAAATTCAAGTATTGGAGAGCCCGTATGTACATGGACAAGGCGGCTACCACGCTTTTTTAAGAAGTCCCGGGTTCGAGTCTCGCCACGGCCACCTGACGCCTGTAAGGCGACACAAAATGGGTCGGGCCTCGGGCGGTTTGCTGTGTCTAGTTGAAACCCCTGCGTCGCCTTCACGGCCGGTATTCATACGTACCTTGATGGTGCTTTGCCACATAGCTCGCGGTTCGTGAGTAGCAGATGTGTCGGACGGAAGAGACCTCTGTTCGGTTATACCGGCATTGGAAAATTCCTGTTTAATGCATAGAAAATTGTAGACGCTTACACAAGCAGTTGCAGCTGTGTACATATGTTATGTACATTATAATATTATGACGTACACGTTCAACTCTACAAACAGGTTTGAAACGCTGGTCAATTAGTTTGTTACAGACCAGATGACATTACGGTGTACGCTGGAGACTACCACCTACACCATCGTGACCAATACGAAACTCGCTTGAAGGTTAAGGAAATGATAGTTCATCCCTTCCACTATGTCTATCATGTGAGCAATGGGAAGGACGTCATGGATGTGAACGACATCGCTCTACTTTGGCTCCATGACGCCATCAAATGCTCTCACCATCTCAGTATCGCACTGCTACCATCCCCTACACTAGCCATGCACCAGTTCCAGTTGCAACATAGAGAAGCAGTTTCCGAGTTTAAGTCGTGTCATGTGGCTGGCTGGGGAAAGACAGCGTTTGATGGTGAGAACGCAATCGCACAACAGCTTTCCCTGTTACCAACGCACTATTTACCTTCACAGATATTCCGCAGGTGACTATCCTGACCGAATGCACGAGGCAAGCGTGAGCTTGTTATCAAGACATCACTGTTCCAACTCCACCTTCTATGGTTCCAAAATCAAGTACGGCATGATCTGCGCTGGAGATCTGACAAGATGGAAATCGGACTCCTGCACAGTGAGAAGTCATAAAGATATAGCATACCACCTTACCTTCTAGTCCAAGAACCAGCGTACATGCAATGTAATGTTAGTAGCACCTGATGATAGCACAGGGTGATTCTGGCGCTCCCTTGGTGTGCAAACTGCGCCACGTCACGAGGCACAATGAAAGAAACCAAAGATATGGTCACATGGACAGCAATACTTCGGGTCGCTATTATGTGAGTTTGTGGCACCTGGTGGGCGTAGTCAGTTGGGGATATCAATGTGCTCGACATCAGAAGCCAGGTGTGTACACGGATGTCTCCAGCTATCAACACTGGATCATGCGAGAAATTCGAAGTCGGAAAAAGCTGCAAGCAGATTTCTGGCGAGACTTGCGCAATTGCAGACCACATTACACGAGTTTGCTGTACCAGTGAAACGTTTTACTGCAGTAAAGCCATTTGTGGAGTAAACCTTCTCAATCGCAAACAGCAACTACCCCATTGCTCAACAAACAATGATCTCAAGAAACATCAAACAACACTCAATAGTTCGCTTCAGCATGGATCGAACAACATAATTCCAGTCCGCAAAATGTAGGAGGCCTGCAATCCGCGTGATAGAAGACAACTGTTCTTATCACGTTATTAGCAAAGAAAACCCATATCCCACAGCTGTAGTACCGCTCAACGTACAGTAAATACATGCCCAATGCAACCCATGTCCCAACCCAAATATGCTGTACGTACATACATTCATAGGTGTACGTACGTAACGTACGTATACTATTCCTATCCTTTGCTTTTGCTGCTAGAAAAGATTCTGTTCAGATAGTAAGCTGTATGCAGTGTTGCTGGTCGACCAGGACGACCTTGTTTCCGTGACTAGTGACGCAGAGCTCATTATCATTGAGCTGGCTCGGTACACCTGTGTCTGCCTTTTGCCACTGCATCTGCTCTTTGGTCAGATCCAGCCACCAGATTTCCGTGCTCCAGTCGACCTGCTCCATCCCACGTGCCAGACTCCCACCAATCAGCGCGAGGCGTCCATCGCTCAGAGTGACGACGGTGCCTGAACCAGAGAAGGCGAATGGAGGCCGTGTCGCCCCTTCCACCTTCACCACCTCCGCCTTCCTCTCATCTCCTCCAAGTCGAAGACGAAGCAGGCGCGAAGGCTCCCAGTGGTAGCCACAGCCCATGCTACCAGCGATTGCGTACACTGTGGACTTGTAGGCTCCGGCCACCGCTATCCATCCTTCTCCGTGCCACAGGATCCCAGATTCCGGCACATCCATCACATGTGAGATGGTGGCCGCATCACTGCTCTTCACGTCCAACTACAACAGAATACAAACGTGTGCATGCTCTTCATAGTGTGCATTTAAAGACCTCAGATTGTGTGTACAGTAAGCGCATAGTCCACACACATGGTTACTGTACGTAACGTCGTAACGTACGCTTTATGAACTGCTTGTACCGTACGTACCTTCGACACTTTCAGAGTATTCGCGCAGCTGACTAGGAAAAAGACGGTGCCAGTGGTAGGATCCTGGGCGTGAATCAGCTGAGATCTGTCTGCAACAGACGGAGCGATTTCCGTATTCTTATCGATCTGCAAGCCCTTGACTGCTTCCCAGCTGGAAGTCTGTTTGTTCCAGCGCAGAAGAGAGCGGAAACGAAAGCCGTCGTATCGACTGTACACCAGCAGATACAACTCCTCCCCCACCGCCAACAAGATATCCTCCCGATTCTCATCTGCATCAATCTGTGGAAAGGAGTGAACGGGATTCCAAGTGGCAGACGACAGCTGGAGACTGGCCAGGTATGAGCCCAAAAGAGCCGTGCGATGGTAGAAACTGTATTTGGGCTGCTCCACACCCCGAAGCCCCATCAGCCACAGCAGGCCATCTGACGTCAGAGCACACTGGTGACTGTCTTCCACCTTCGCCTGCCCCTCACAGCTCGCCTTCAGACCCATCGCGCACAGACTTCCAGTCGCTGACATCGCGTCGCTGCAAAGACACCAGATAGGCTATATTTATGCACTAGTTGTGACACCGTATTTTTGTGGGTGTAGGCCTACCCCATCCCAATGTATAAGAAGTCCGGTATAACTCCATTGGCAAAAAAATAACATTGTCCAAAATAGGCCCCCTGGCCACGGGTATTGTACATACAGTCTGTGGTATGGATGGAATGGACCTACGTACTAGGACTGACTCAACGTATTGAAGCCACGTCCCGTTCCGTAACGGCACACCTCCAAGATAGTATACGTATAGTCAGGAATATTCCTGGTTTAGTACCTGGACGTACAACAGAATAAATTCCAAGAGAGAAAATGATCAGGTAAATGTATACCACGAACGGCAAAGGCAAGCAAATGTCAGCAGAGAAAAATAGTTTTATTCTCTTTAGGGCAATATTACGCAAGCAATAATAATGTTGGAAAAATAATAAAAACGTGAAGCGAACAATCACCAAATCATGACATTGCACACAATGAAACGCCGCAACCACACGGCAGACTCAATTATCGTATCGGACCGCATTTCGTAATTCCGTTATGTCAGCTATTATGGTAAGGCAGGTGAGAGAAAAGCAGGACGCCGTGCCGTACGTGCGTCCCCTTCTATCCCGGATATACGTACACAACACATGCATGAACACTGGTGGGGCAAACAGGTAGCAAGCACCAACCACTGTTGCCATTATCGACTATCTACTAACAAATAGGGCTGCTGTGTGTGTGTCTGTGTGTGTGTGTGATGCTATACACTCGCTCAGTTTTGCAGCTACAGCGTTCACCAATGGCTCATTCGAAAGCTTATGACCCCGAGGGCGGCCAGAAGGCCTTCGATTTTTGATCCGATCAGCCACAGAAACAAGAACCGATCCGAGCCCGATCGCCAAGAGTACACAGAAACTAAATGACGCATTTTTTCCAGCCAGTCAATTGGTCACGCCCGAAAGTGCACATGAGACTAAGTGGGAGATGTGCCAAAGGGTTGCCAGGTCTGCAAAAGGGCAGCCAGATTGCTAATGCGCAAAAAAGGGTTGCCAGATCTGCGATGCGATAGGGTTGCCAACTCTGTGAAAGGGTTGCCAGATAACTTTTGGCCAACTGTCCAAAATGGTTGCCAGATTAGATACCTAAATAAGTTTTCCATATCTACAGTACACAACAGGGTTGTCAGATCTGCAAAAGGGTTGCTAAATTTGCAAAAGGTTTTACTGCGAAGCTGTAACGGGCCACTGGTTGCCAAAATAAGCCCACAAAGGAGTAGCTACTACATAGCTGCTATCGCCACGCTCAGCTTCACCAACTACAGCTCAATTCTAAACTGATTACATCCTCAGCCCACCCCGAACAAAAGCTGAAAAACCTGTCCGCACTGGTGGTTAGTGAGGAAGTCGGCGAACTGACCCATATTATTACTTCTGCCGGGCTGTTGCTGCGTGCGAAATATGAGCTCTTGGAAAGGGGGGAATTTGCGCAGCGAGTGCAGTTGCTGCGAAATCTCTTCTTCTCCGGCGGTAGTTGACGCAATGCTGGTTTCTTCGCGATGCCTCACCACCAGCTTCTTCCAGTTCCAAGCACGCACCAAATCCCAGTACTCCTTGCACTGCTCCGCCTCTCCCTCCACGCACACTACTCCCGGTTTTCCCGGCAGCGAAAATCCCGTCAATTCTCGTTCTGCAGCAAGTGACACCAGATTCCTCCGTTTTGTTGTACTGTAGATATGATGAGCATAGAGCCACAGCCGTACAAAGACCACTGTCCTCTTCTTGGCGTCGCCCGCTTTCGGTTTCTTGCCCTGAACAGGAGTTGAAAAGTAGTCGGGCAGGCTTTCCCTTATCCACGGAATTAGTTCGGTTAGGCAAGGCTGTCCGCAGTTTGTAGACGAATAGAGGAAGCTGCGCAAGGCCTGATTGAAGCAAGCCGAGCTATCCCGTGTCAGCTTCTCACATCCAACCATCACATGAGGCCGCTGCACCTCGGGATATAGAGAAGGCAGCTGAACAGTCACCTCCGCCTTCCAATACAGTCCACCATCACCAGACTGAAAATACGTCAGGTAATATAGTACATTTACCCTACTGTCCACGTAGGGATACCTAGTGAACACCATACTTCTAGGCATGCAAAGGCGAGTTTAGAAATATCTCTCTCCGGGCCGGCACGTGCTCGTATGCCGAAGTCCAATGCTATGATAGAGGGTAGCGGGTTCGACTCCCATTCGGCTCCTCTTTGCCCCCACTTTCGGGGCCCGGTCATCGCCATACGGAACGTCAACGTACAACCTTCTCGTACAGAAGTGCTATACGTACGTAGCTTATGCCATGTAGAATACGTGGTACGAAACGAACGAAGGTTTCGAACTTCGTGTGGTAACCAAAGCGGCGTCAAGGCTTGTTTACATTGGAGTAGAATACGCTCGCCCGGCAACCGCGAAAGGCCAAGCACACATGGCTAATGTGAACCAGCCTCGACAAAGTATACAGTATGGAACCGAACGTGAGGTACGTACACGGCGGTAGCGCACATTTACGGCACAGAACGTACCAAAAATATCAAGAGCTCTGGACCAGACCATAGGCTGATATCAGTTACTGTTTTGTCGTTGAGAACTGTCCTCATGCTGACCAGATTAGTAGGCCCTCTGTAATTGAGTTCGTTAGTGGAGTACATACTCTCCAATAGCTCCAACTCAGAACACTGCTGCTCTAGACACCGCCAGAATAGAGAATCCTGTCCACTTTCGTCGTCATCGGAATCATAGGCAGTCGTGTTGTTGTTTGCCATTGCCAAGGACCTTCTGTTCATAGATGGGCAGACCTTCAGAGTTCGGTGTCCTAAGGTTGGGGTGAGGTACAATATGGTACGACATGGCTGGCTCGCCATAGGCGAGCCAAACCGGGGGTCTGGGGGCGGGTAGCCCCCAGCCGGGGTGGGGGTCCAGGGGGCGAAGCCCCCTGGTCCCGCCCGCCGAAGGCGAAAAATTTTTTAGAGGTACCTTTAAAACCTCTATTTTAAAGTGCTTTCTGAAAAATTGGGAAACTATTAAAAACAATTTTATAACACATGACAGAGACACATTCAAGCAACATCAATGCTCCAAGCAACATATATGCTGCGCTGCATGATCATGCATGGTATGGATCATCCTATTCCTGGCAATCTTCTAAACAAAAAAGGAAAGATGAAATGAGGTAGGTATTTTTATCCTGAATCCTGGAAGAGTACATCCTGGAAGAAGACATGGTGCATCACCTAGCCACAGCCGAATCCAAGGTGAGATGCACAAATATTTTTTGCATGATAATATGAGGTCACAGAGATTGTCATAGTTCTAGCAATGAACTTGCTCAGTGTTTTCATCATATCCTCACAAACAGAACTGGCTGAGGGTAATTGTTTGGCACATTTACTCTCAATGGTTTCTTTCTCTTCTTCATGATCAGCATGATGTCTTCCATTTTGTCTTGCCAGATTCTGGATGATAAAGGTGCAAATGTTGCACCAAACAGTACGATTGTTCTTTGGTGTTGCTTCTATTTCTTTCACTTCAGGGTTCTTGTGTGTGCTATCACCACCGTGCTCACTTTCTTTGAGATGATGTGCCAGCTCTTGCAGCAGTGTTGGGTTGAGAGGATGAGAACTGACCTTGCGTGCAATGTGCTCCTAGTGTAGGTGTTGCAGACATTGCTTGGAAGTGCAGAAGGCTCGGTACTTTACTGCCAACTCTGCAACCCCATTGTTTGAACCTCGATTGGCCAATTTGAGTGTAGCAATATCCATTCTGCTCTCATACTGAGGGCGAAGGCTGGACTTGTCAATCTGTTGACAGAAAATATGAATGAGTGAAACACTTATCCAGACGTGGGCACGGTTTTGAGGGTGGGGGTCTGTCAGTGGGGGTATGCAGGAGGTCAAAAGTGGGGGGTGTTGCGTACCCCCACCCAAAAAAAATTTTTGGCCACGTACCCCCAGATTTTATATTGGAGATACCTTGAGAAAACTTCTACACATTGCCCTGACACTACCCATTGGCTCTGCTGATGCTGAAAGGGGATTCAGTATTATGAACCATATCAAATATGATAAACGAAATCGTTTAAGTCCAGCACACCTTGATGACACCCTCCGACTAAGGATTAATGGTCCTGAGTTTGAGGACTTTGATCCTACGACATACACACTTGACTGGTTAAAGCATCACAGGCAGACAGGAGATCCTGCTGGGGTAAGAAGAGTGCCAGACTCTTCAGAAGCACTGAATGATACTTCAGGATCTGTTGCACCAAGGAAGACAACATTTGGAAGAAGCTTTCTCTTTTGACTGCTACTAATAGAAAGCGATGCTACTCATCACTTGAGCATGATTTTCTAATTGTTTAATCTTTGCTAGCAAGGTATAATAATTAGAATGAAAACTGATTCTTCTTCTTTACTTTGCACATTGACTAAACTGTGTTCTCAATCTCAATGATCAATCAACCTACATGTAGTTCCAATTCACGCCGATGCTCAACCTACATACATGGTTCCCATTCAGAGGGAGAGGTCTCCCATTCAACTGTTCACCCAAAATTCTTGCTCTCTTCCTCCTGCATGTGCCCCAAAAAATTTTTTCTCTTCTGCACACACCTCCAAAAAAAATTTTCTTCCCTCTATGGACTACCCCAAAAATTTTTACGACATGCCCGCGAATCAGGCTACGACATGACGACATGCCCCCTGGGAGCGGTGTCTTTTTGGACACCTCCAGACACGTCTGCCCATCTATGCTTCTGTTCGTTTTGGAAGCGTCACACCACAACTCCATATCCATGTTCGTTGAAGAAAGAATATAATATACAAGAGAATAATATACAAGGAGCGGAAGTCCGAACCCGAAGGTAGACCCTATCATATAAACTTCGAAATCAATTTTCCACGCACATAAATGGTGCCGTCAGATTCGGCGTAAAAATTCACGTATAATAGGCTAGTTTCCTCCGACAATTTCCACTTCCTTGGGTCTGTGTGGCGCCGGTTGTTTCGTCAGCCCAATCTGCATGTGGACTTCTTTTTCTTTGCTTTTTGAACTGGGCGAAAACTGAGGGAGCAAGAGGATGAGTGCAAAATTTATGTCACAATGGAGCGCGGAAGCATGGAAAAAGGCAAAATAGTTGATCTACAGACGCAGCAGGTGATAAGGAGAACTCAAAAGCAAGTTATATAGGGCGCCACAGGCCTACCACGTACAAAATTTTCCAGGGCAAGGCTGCCCCTCCTTCTATTTCAACGGCACTATGCCCAACAGGTAGCCACAAGGGTCGGCCATAAGAATTTACGAGGGCAGGCGTGCCCTTTCATTCCCACAGGTTCTACGTTCGATCTTGTGCCAGCGGGCTGAATAGGCCTAAACAGCAAAATTGATTCTATCTCTGGAAAAATAGCAAATTCGCGGAGAAAGATGGACACCAGGATGTGGCTTTTTTTTACGTAGATTACGATAGTAAAAATCCTTTTTCAATTTGACCACTTCCTTGGCGAGTTATTGAGTTCCGCAGAAATTCCTCATTTTTCGCCCTTTTCTTCTTTTTTTTATTTTTTTCTACGGGCGCGTCGGCAGGAGTCGGACTTTCAGGCGTGGACCTCTTGAATTGAAAAGGAGACGCTCTACCGAAGGTAAGGAAGGAAGAAATACGTTAACACGTACTCCTAGAATAAGCCGTCCGCTTCGCTGCGCGCACCCGTCGTTCTTTCCCTTCCACGTGCGCAGAGAAGCGAAGGTCGTGCTCTAGGAGTACGTGTTTTGATGGGAAACTATTTTATAAAGAAGTCTACACTTTTTCCGTGTACTCCTATACATTAAACACGACGAATATGTATAGAAATACGACCTTTTATCTTTGTGTTCGATCCAATTGTATAGAAGTCTATTACTTACGGCGAACGGGCGAACGACGGACGGACGGATGCCGGATGGATGCGGTTGCGGACGACGTCATCGCACGAAGGTGAACGTGGGATCATCACGATTGGAAAAGAAGTGACAGCGGCACGGGTACGGGCACGTGTTGCTGGAGACGGCGACGCAACGCAGAGGAGACCGCGAGATTATCTGTGCCTGTAGGAGGGCGGAAAAGACGGACGAAACTCGAGTTGGGAAACTGAAAACTGACTTGCTTATCGCCGCGCCTTCAAACTCATACTCACTTTCTCTTTCTTCTGGCTGTCACTTAGCAGAAAGAAGGTTTTCTCCATCACCTGCTGTGGTAAGGCACTGACTTATTGCGATGCCATTCACGCCGTACCAAAAATATATAACCCCTGTCTGTAACCCAAGTCTATTGAGGGGTTATATATTTATGGCCTCACACTATACAGTCGCGTCGAGGCTAACTGCGAATGCATGCCGTATATACCGGTAGATAAGCCCCTCGCCCCCTCAGATAAGCCCCACTAGATAAAGCCCCCACTAGATAATCCCTATGGGCTTTTCTATTGGTACATACATACGGTGTACGTACAGTACAACAATATACTTGTACATATGTGTTCTGAACGCTGTCTGTATCACGGGCGCGGCGTAGGAGAAGATACGTAATATTTCTTGATGGGTTGTAGCGAAAGGCATCAATAGTACGTATATTCCATGTGAGCGCATTGCATCCGTGGCACTGAATTTTGAGCGCAACGGTGTGATAGTGTAGTGCGTAGGGTACTTATAGGGTAAACCCGGACACCAAAGCTTTTCAGAACTTGCCGCTTCAGCAAATGACAAAACATGGGAGCTCATTTGAAAGAGGAGAGTTAAAGGAATCGATTGTACTTGTCTCAATCGGTCGTATGGTTGCTGTAGGTGTACAGGTTTACCCCCACAGTACCCTACCTACGTGGAGTAGAGTACAGTCGCTCATGTGTGCTCGAGAGTAACGCCGGAGTGTGAGTCATTCAATAGTTTTACTTTCCATCTCTTTGAAACTTCATGCCGCGTTCATATTAGAGGCGTTACACTACGTCAGACATGAAAAAGTCCGTGATTATCCATGCTGTTACGTCGGACGTACGGATCTAATGTGAACGCGGCATCGTGGGGAGGTCAGCGTTCATTCAATAGCTACGTAGTGTCCTATTTCACATAAGAAGTAAAAAGCATAGCCGTGAGAACAAATATGATTGTAGGAATATTGTGGATACTATTTCCACTGTTTGCAGGACTAGAATCAGGGGAGACAACTTGAGATTCTGTGAGTTGTGCGCCGTCGCAATGGGGATCGCCCTTCAATCTCAGTGTGATGCTGGTTGGGCTGGTGAGTACTGCAAGAGCTTCTCTATCTCTCATCGCCTTGGGCTGGTAACAGAGGTTTTTCTTGGTGCTGCAGTCTCTGCTTTTCCGCCTCTCCAGTTCTAGCAGGCCTTCGTTGTCGCAGTTGCAAGCGATTTCGTTGTTTGTCAGACAAATGCGATCGGTAGAATCGAGCAGATTGGATGGCAACGCCTCTTTGTGCATGCTGACCAAATGATTGTTCCTCAGTCTGACCTCATCTACTTCCACAGACGTGGCCACTGCTCTCGCTTCCATCACACCGATACGACTTCTCTCTACTAGAAGTTGGCTCACTTTCGATTGCGACACAAAGTCTGACTGAATGCGACTGATTCTTGTCCCCTGGAATATCAAATGTTGTGTGTGAATGCCGTTGAGAGCAAACGACTGAGCGGTAGCAATGGTAGAGTTGATGAAGGTTATGTTTTCCACATTGTGCAGGTTGTGGAAGGTGTCCGCTGGCAGTGCGTGAATATTGGCATTGGTGATTTCCACCACTTTCAGCTGCGCCGATGCGTGGAACGTCTTCGAATACAGCTCCAGATTGGCAACATTCATTCGAATAATGCTCAGTGCACGCAGCTCAGAAAATACACCGTCTTGCAGCTTCAGAGCGTAACAGTCTGTGAGCCAGAGCTGAGTGAGATGGGAACCCAAGGGGCTAAGAGTCCGACTAGAGAGCCATTCCCAGGCCTGAGAGCCTTCCTGACAACTGCACTTGGTGAGTAGGGCCAGCTGATAGCAGTGAAGATGTCTAGTTAGTGCTACCGGCTGCAGTTGTCCTGTTCCCGCCGGGCAATTCTCCTGAAACTGTCGCAAGGTGATACTGCGATTGCGTTTGTTTGTGGTGGTAGTGCGGCAGAGATTATTTTCCTCGAAACCCCACCGCTTGTCCGCGTGTGCCATGGCGAATAGAGGGGCGAAGTGCGGATTGCACTGGCAGGAGAAGCGGTTTCTGGCAAGCAGGAAGTAGGCGGCGCGCATGCCGCGGAATGAGTCAGCTTCCACCCGCTGGAATCGATTGTCGGATATGTTCACTTCTCTGGCTGACAGCATCTCCAGGGCGAATGCGGAGAAGTTCGCCAGACGATTTTCCTCCAGACCGAAATAGCTGGTTCTCGTTTCGTAGAAAGCGCGCACCTCCACTTTCTCCACTTTGCTTTCGACAAGTCGAAGGCTGTCGGTGACGTTGAGACCAGTGAAGGCTTTGGTGCCAATCTGTTCAATATCGCAGCCGTCCATGATCAGAGTGCCGACGTCCAGAGCGCGGAATGCGTATCGTTGAAACTGGATGAAGCGCGTATTGAGGAAGAGGAGGTAGGCGATTTTCCTGGCGCCGTGAAAAGTGTCAGGGCTGATGGTGTCGATGGCGCACTCTTCGAAGACCAGATCTTTGACGTTGTAGGCGGAGGCCAAGCTGCGGTCTGTCATGTAGTTGATGAGCGTCTTGCTGAATCGTGCCAGACTGACGTTCTGAAGCTGGGCGGCGCATTCGCGCAGTTCCTGGATGCGAGTGTGCTGGAACTTGAGCTCGAATATGTTGGAGAAGGGCGCGAGGCAGAGATGCTCCACGTTCACCTTGAGCATCTCCAGCTTGCCTCCGCTTCTCGTTGGTTGATACGAGTGGACTGGTTGGGGCGGAAAGCTGGTGGCTTCGATGGTGCAATTGTTGAACTGAAACTGGTCAAAGCGCTGGGCTCCAGCGAAAGAGAATACGTCCATTACACCGACGGTGACCTCTTCGAATACGATCTCTCCAATGTGAGAGCGAAGGAATAGATGGTCGGCCATGCTACCGATGTTGACGCGACCGCGGATGAACAGGTGGGCCACGTGGCTCATATGACCAAAAGCGGCGGCATCAATGCGCTGTATGCTACTCTCGCGAAAGTACAGATAGTCTAGGCGGGAAACGTCGCGAAAGGCGAAAGAGTGGATGGTGTTGATGGTGGAGTTTCGGAACCAGAGATGGGTGGCCTTGTTGAGGCCGGCGAAAGCGTTCTCGGGTATGCTCGGCACTGCCGCGTCTTTGATGATGATCTGCTCGGGGTAGCTTTGCATTTCGCGAAAGGCGAAGGATTCCAGGATTATCTCGTGAATGTTGGACAGACTGAGCTCTTTGGTGATTGCGAGCCCGGCGAAAGTGTCCGCGGGGATGACCAGGCGTTTGCAGGAGTGCACGTACACCTTGCTGATGTACTGGATGCCGTGAAAGGGCTGGAGACGCAGCGCAGACTCGGCTCTGCCCTGACAGCTGCACACGATGAGGTTGTTGGCGCAGACGCAGGCCGGCGGACAGACCGCCTCCACTGTCACTGGTCCGCTAGTACTCCAGAAGAAAAGCAGGAGGAGAAGGAGAAGCTGGCAACTGGCTGATGCCGCCATCAGTCACCCACCGCTAACTGTTGCGCTCGTTAGAGAGGAGCACAGATGAGAAGACGAAAAGCAGAGAATGGATGATCAATTGAGCGGATGATGAAGTTTTGTGTGACGGCGCGCGTTCGGAGTTAGAGCAGTGCTGGCTGCGGATTTCGCCGGGATTAATTGGGCTTATTGTGGCGACTCCTCTTTCTCACATCCGGTATTGGCGGCGCGTCGTTTGAAGGTTCGTCTTCCAATCGCAAGTGAAAAGTAGTAGGCAGTAAATAATAATCGACGCGGCATCAATCTCTTTCTGCTCTCCCAGTCATTAGCCGCCTCCTCAATCGCCCTTCTTCCCATCTTCAAATCGCTTCTGCCGCCGCAGGCCAATTGTCCACTTGCGGTCACTCTCCTCCTTCCTTCCTCATATGATAGACTGCTTGAACGGGGAAGAGAGGTGGATTATTCTAATGAAGGATTACGGCAATTAGCGCACAAGGTGGCAGTGAAATGAGGCTCTTAGCCGCCGACAGAGGTCAATCAGTATCAATCCTTTGTTGAGCTGCAGTTCAGCTAGCCCCTTTTAGTGGATCTGCCATGGAAAAAGAACCAAGTATGTATGTACACATCCGTATGCTCCATTAGTTGAGGGCAGGCCTAGTGGAGATGAGGTTGATTGGAGTTGTGGCGATTATTGTTGTTTGTTTACCAGCAAAAATGCAATAATCGCAGCAGACTCACGTACGCAGCGTTGGTGGAATGCAGTGCGCAGACACGGCAGATAGCAGAAGCTACATAGGCTGCTAGAGTTTCATGACCTCATCAGTCGTTGCTGACATGGCCTAAAAAGATACTGGACAATATAGGTACAACAGACATAATTACTTATTAGTTACACAGCGCATATCATATGTACACCGCCGATCAGCTCGCGACTACTGTACTCTATTCGACGGCGAGCGCGAGACCCGAGTAGCCTATTATTGGTGGCGAAATTTGAACTGGGAACAGGCGTGGATGGATATGCGCGTCGCGAGCGAACAGTCGCTCATCTACGGCAACCCACCCGCAACACACCTGGTACATAGCAAGGCCAAAAATACTGACACGACGCAGCATAAGACAGACGGATGAGCGACGCAACCATCACCACCGCAATCGGGACGCCCTCGCGCCAAATCCCTCATGACCGTCACCCACGGACGGCTGGGTAGGTGGAGTTGTATGTACGCGTACCCAACAATCCATGCGTATTACAGTAGGTATCGTCGCTGTGCTAGAATGGGATCAGGGTCTACTTTCATCAGCAGAACAAAGTGTTGGTTGTTAGGCATCAGGACTGCTCGCTGCCGCTGGCCTGTGCGCCCATGTTTAGATACGAGAGAGTGGCAGAGGCTGGGGGATAGTCAGTCGTAAAAGTGTCGTGAAGTATGAGTGAGATTGTGGTCTGTTGTCCGGTGTAGGTGGAGAAAGGCGCGATGATGAGAGGATGTCGGAGCTGCCGCCGCGCATGCAATATTTTTGTGTACTTTGGGGCGAAGAACTCAAGAGCAGCAACAGAAGCAGTGCGCGGTGGCGGCAAATTCAGGTGGTTGGAGTCGGAGGACGCAGGAATTGGGTTGGAACTGGAGTGTTGTTGTTTTTGCGAGAATATTTCCAGGCGTCTGGGGATTCCGACAGGCCCTATGGCAGGCAACGAAGCAGCAGAGCGAGCCACCAGCTTTTTAGGTCGCGCGTTCCATTTTGAAGAGGGAGGTTAGTGATGATCGGGCTTGTAATAATCTGGGAGGAAAGGAACGGCAGCCGCGGCGAGATGACGGACAATTTTGCCCGAAGCTAAGAAGAAGACAGCTAGGCAATATGTGAGGGGAACGGATGCCGGAGGGTGTATAAAGCCGCACACGAAGGATGAAGCGAGAGATGGCTTGGCGCAGGCGGTAGGGCGATAATTTCATAAACAATATTTTATTACTGTTTGAAGTAGGGTCCAGGAAAAAACAAAACACCCACCGAGTCGGGCTGATATTATCTACAAGGCGTGTGTACAGACTGCTTACGGTGGCACAGCAACGGTTATACATAGACATAGTGAGGCGTCTTGCCCCGGGCAAAAGGTACAAAGACTCAGAGAGGGCTGCTGCTTGCACTGACGCGCCAACTGCAGCAGAGACAAGAGAAAATGGTGGAAAGAAAAGCTGACAGGAGAGAAAGAAGCGCCCTGCGTCGAATCAGAGCTGTGAACTATTGCGAAGTGGCAGCACCTCGAAAGCATCCGAGAAGTCGAAGAGTGATTCTTCATCGGCAGAAGCATCTGTTGTTGGGGTTAGATTGCAGCAGTAGGCTATAATGGAGTGGTGCGCTTTTGGTTCTCACAACCACTACTTAGTCATTCCTTTGGATTTATCAGTGTAGTATCGAAACAGCCGGTGTCTGGAATTAGCAAGCCTAGACAAACCGTATAATGGTCCCATTCAATAAGATGCGATCAGCTACAAAGGAATTTATTCGGACTTTGTGTACTTCAGTTGAATGTACAAAAATTGTCACCAAACGACCAGAGACCTTACCCACGAAGAGGGGTTTGCAAAGTATTTGTCAGGGTACCTATACGTACACATATAGTAGGCGTATGTATGGAAAATTTGGAGCATTTCATATGACAACACCGCCTTGATTGGTATTTATTTTGGTAAATGGGTTAGAAAAAGGAAATTTTTTTGTGCGCAGCACGAAAAGGGCTCAAATCGGACAGGTGTTGAAGAGGCGCCACGACGAATATAAGTACCTCCCGATTATTATGGGAATTATGAAGGGGAGAGTTGCAGGAAGAGTGGAAGACGAAGCGCGGCAACAACAGGGTGGCACCGAAGGCGTATGGGTACAGCATATACTCTGCGCTATCGGAAATGACTTGGTCAAATGCGGTGGCGTCTCAGCAGCAAGTTGTAGGCTAGAGAGTGGACTGGACACAACTGTAGTTGTCTGAGATTGAAGCATCGTCAATTATCGGAAGTTCGACCTGCGATTGATTGGGCGGCTAATTTGTGAAGCTAGTAGGGGGGATAAACGTAAACGGAAGGCCTTGCTCTAAAGTACAAATTATATTTCTGGGACCCATGCATTATTTATCTCAGGATCTAGCCAACAGCTAAAGAAAAATTAAATAGTAAATAAAAAAAACCGCATGCGTCTATGTGCCCTCTGTGTCGAGAAATCGCCAAATTCCTTAAGTACTAAAAATGTACACTTTTTTTCGATTATTCAGCGTAACTGAACAAGCCGCAAATACTTTTTCATTAAAACTAGCCTATCCTATGTAGAATTTGATGCAGATTTCAAAAATAGTATTGGTGTTTCAAAAAATTTAACCCCTACCCAAAAATTGTCAAAAATATACAAATTTTGCAAAATTATATACTAGGGTTTAAATTTTTTTAAAACACCGATACTGTTTTTGAAATCTACCCCAAATTTTACATAGGATAGGCTACTTTTAATGAAAAAATTTTTGCGGCTTGTTCATTTATGCTGAATAATCGAAAAAAGTGTACCTATTTAGTACATTTTTAGTACTTAAGGTATTTGGCGATTTCTCGACACAGAGGGCACATAGACGCATGCGGTTTTTTTTATTTTCCAGGCGAGCTAAAGTTATCGAGAGATTTTTAACCGCTTTGAGCTACGTTGGCTAGATCCTGAGATAAATAATGCATGGGTCCCAGAAATATAATTTGTACTATAGCTGTTACGAGAGCGCAGCGCTAATCGCATACAGGAAGGAATAGAAAGTGACCGCTAATGGTCGCGCCAGCTTACGTAGTTATCGCAGCGACCCTATCCTTTCCATGTGTCACGTAGCTAGCCGTTTCTTACGCCAATATTTATGGTTGTGGCAAGTGACGAGAAAGGTGGAGGCGAAATTGTTCATGAACATGGAAGGCGGGTTGTTGGGAGAGGAAAGTGATTGGAAACGAAGTCTTCTCCTTCGAAGACGATTGCCGTGTCGCTTCTACTGAAGGAAAAGGCTAAACTCGTATGTACATACATTGGCTAATAGTAATAGTAAGCCGCCGGTCCTGGGTGGTGGCTAAATGAAATAGTTGGAGAATATTTTTCTTGCCATTTGCCTCCACTAGAGTCCCCGTGTGCGGAGGCTGATAAAATGGGATGTGAAAGAGTTTTCTAGTGATTTACTGAGTGGTCACTTGGGGCAGGCGCTCGACTCGCAATCGGAATGAGAAGACGAAGATTCATACGCAGTTTAGGAGTTTGGCGAAGACTACTGGAGAAGAGTCCAGAGAGAGAGAGAGCACCGATAGAGTAAGATTGAAGATGGTTGTTTCTGGAGTGAATTAGCTCAAGAAAAGGTTGGGTTGGGGTCGTTACTTCGTCTCTATTGGGGAATAAAAGGCAGAGAGGAATACAGGAGAATTGGAAAAAGAAGAGGCGCACATGAGTGAACAGGAAGAGAGCAAGTGACAAAGGAAAAATGAGAGAAATAATGCAAGGCTATGTTAGTCATTAGCGAACATTCTGTAGTAGAGATAGTTTATTAGCCGAAGAATTCATTGCATGAAAGCGAGGTGACACTTCTTCCTGCACACGAAACTTTTTGTGTGTACGTGCGGCGTATTGACCGTTAGCATACCTAGCACGTACATACGGTATGTATGTACGTACGGGTATCTCACTCGCAAATGGTGTAAAGAGCAATATTCAGAAGCCGTGCCTGACGCGCCTAGGCATTCAACAAAAGGCTGTGACTTGCCCATCATCTCCAACATTTCTGGTGTATTCAATTTTGCGGTGGGGCGCTGTGGTTTTTGTTTGGGCGGAGCAGTGTTGAGCTAGTTTTACAACTCATGACGAACCTAATAGTGCCACTGTCAGTGTGTACGTACGTAACCGCTGAAGCGAAGAACCACATGCTGTTACATCCTGGTTCATTGCAATTGCTTGTTTTCCACCAGTTTTATGGCTTTTCGAGAATAGAAACAGTTAGAAACGGTCAGAAACTACTCGTTTCGGCGCCAACAGAAGAGATTTCTGTTTCCAGCCGCATTTTCTTGCGTAGTAGTCATATTTCTTTTCGTGCGCCGGAGAATGACGTAAAAGCCTGAGCTGCTAAAGTGGCTACTGTAGCTTCTTAGAAGCTTTTTGAGTGTGAGTGGAGCGTGCGTGCGTGCAGCAGGACTGAGTCACTTTTTTGCCATCCGTATCCATGACGCACTACCATTAGTGTATTTTGCTCTAAGATGGTCATGCCTATTACAGTGACTGTGTAGGATTGCGTTTGTTTCAGAAGTGTACACACTGATACACAATCAAATAAGACGGACCAAAGAAAGGGAACGAGGCGTCCGAAGTAATGCCGCTGCCTTCAAGATTTCACGTGTCAAAATTCAAGAACACAACTCCGAAAGTTCCAAAGAAGGAGGTAAAGCGTGTACTACGTCAACGTATTAGTAATATTGACCAGTTGCGTTAAGACATTTTTGGGTGGTCGCGAAGTCGCCACGCGGTATTTAGTGAAAGTTTTGATTGGCGCTGACGTGGTCAGGTCGTCGACGTCGGTTTTTGCTTCTTTTAACTCGCTCCTTTTTCGCTCCCAGATGACTGAACGACGTCAACGTCCCGTCGGCACCAATCTAAGCTTCACTAAAAAATACCGCGGTGCCACCTCGCGACCACCCGTAATTCTTAGCGCAACTGGTCAGTAGTAAAGTACAGTAATACAATACCTGAAATATGGAGAAAACAATTTGTTTAGGCCTGCATTTATGACTTACCCGTCGGTTCCTTTTCGTCTGGTAACAATGGCATCAAGGCAAGTTCCTGTCTCTTGGCTTTTCACATTGACGGAGAAGGTACGGTATGTATACATACCTGTACAGCGCAAAAACGCATCGGAAATACTTTCGTAAATGGGCGAAGAACTGATGTGGGGAAACGAAAAGCATTGGACGGCAGGAAGTTAGGAGCTCCTGTGTTGCTATACACATAGAAATGATACGTAATAGCTGCGACGGGCTAATGTACACGAACTATGGAAACCTTTGATTGCGTTGATATATTGTAAACACGTAATGGTACATCGACATCCGCAACAACAAGAAGTGATAATTGATAACAAACGACGAGGATAATGACTGGGGATGGCGTAGAGTCGATTTCCTCTTCTCAGCCCACCAGCCTTACATGTCGATATTGCTTCCTATCTTTCCGCTGCTTCGCAAACATTCACCGATACGTGGAGGCCTAAACCCGTAGAGTAGACTTTTCTTTTGAGTGTAGAAAGAAATCGCTTCCTTTTTTTCGCATGAGGCGGCAGCTTCCACGGTCCTCTCCGATGAATGCTATGCAAACACTTACGTGTCAGGGCTACTAGTATCGCCACTTACTCATGCACTCTGAGCGAAAGTAGAAGAAAGGAGGATGTGTGATAGTAAATTAGCGTACGCACCGCGCATAGGGCGGGCGGTTAATAGTGTTTGTTCTGGGAAGCTTACTTGTTCATGTCTAGATGTCGGAATCATGCCAGCTTCGTGTTTTGGTGGTGACATGAGTGTCGAGAATGTTTTTGATAATGGATACTGGCAGGCTGGCACGCTGGGGCACTTCTCCCTTTTAGCCTGTCCTCTGTACACTAAAGTACTACGCATACACCCAAGTTTTGAGGAGCTGCCAGTCGAAATGGACAGGCGGCAGGCGAAACCTCTCTGCTATGGCATCCGCACGCATCATGGGACATTTGACACAATCAGTCTTAGTCTTGGCGTTTGTATGTTATGTAGTAATGTTTTTATTTGTTTTCAGGTGGAAAGCTGGGCGTTCTTCCTGTGGCTGCCAGTGGTCGAAAACTTAGGACGGATCTTACGGTTGTCTGCGCTCACGGAGGTTCATGAAGTCGCATACTAAACTGCATAATGCTGTAGTTACACTATGGGTGATGGCGGCTTTGCATAATATGTGTACTATTCTTTGCGTCGACCTTCTATATTTTTGTCATGTCCTTATTGCAGACGCAGTGGTAGATTTCGACTTCTTTCCTTTCAAGACGGGTCTGCTCGCCACGTGCAGTAAAAATGACAAGGTGATGCACTTTTTTAGCATGACTTATGGATGCTCACATTAGATGCGCACGCCATACGTATCCTTGACGACATGTCCATGACTCGACAAGTCGAAAGCGGCATGGACACACGCATCATTGAGCGTACGCACCGCTTATGTGAGCGAAGCATAACATGATGCTTCTGAAAGATAACATTGCGTCTGTTTACTGTACAGGTAAAAATATGGGATCTGTGCGACCAGAATGGCAATATTCCCAGTCCGACGAGTGTTGGATGTCCGAATGTGGAAGTGGATTTAGGAGCGAAAGGAATGGAGTGTCTGCAGACCCATCCAACTGCGCATGGCATCCTGGCTGTAGGCGCCGAGTATGGAGCTGTTCTCTGCGATCTAGCTCAACAGAAGGCCTGTCTCGGTATGCTCACGCATGTGCACGCGACTTTAGCCGCAATGTGGCAGTATGTGTGAGTGTGTGTACATCATTGGTATACTTTTCATAGAAGTACACACTGGCTGCGACGAACGTATCAACAGTTTGAGCTGGTCTGAAGACGGAAAGCTGTTGGCTCTATTGGACAAAGGAAGGAAGCTCCATCTGTTTGATCCGCGAGCCGGAAGCGAGCCAACTGCTGTGAGAGTCAAGCTGTACTTGCCAGTACCGAAAATGAAGGGTTGAGGCACTGTATGGGGACGTGCACGTACCTGTTTTTGTAGAGCACGGATACGCACCGTGGCTTAGGACGCGAAGGCAGAGTTCTCTTTCTTGGAAACACGGGCAGACTCCTCACTTCCGGATTCACCAAGGTAGGAAG
>JASAMW010003468.1:0-74709 GCA_030247985.1 Epsilonema sp. ZAB3_2
TTTGTTCTGTCTCGAGCGGAGCTTTGTCTTGTCGATACCGTACTGTATGTACGTACAGAACTATACGTACGTAAGTACATACCCACTGAATCATTTTATTCGGTCGCGGTCACTTAGTTGCGGGTTTTTTCGTTGCGGACATTTCGTTGCGGACCTTTGGTTGCCGCGGTCACTTCGTTGCGAGAACATCCGGTCACTTAGTTGCGGTTTTTTTCGTTGCGGACATTTCGTTGCGGCCGTGCTCTGGTCATTTAGTTGCGAGAACTTTTCGTTGCGGGTATTTTCGTTGCGGGTCATTTCGTTGCCGGTCTAGACTTGGTCATTTGGTAGTGAGTACTTTTGGTTATCATCTAGTTTAGTTGCGAGATTTACCTAAGCCTAAGCCTAAGCCTAGCCTGCAACGAAGTGAATGGCAACGAAAGTACTCAGTACCAACTGACCAAATCAAGACTGGCAACGAAATGACCGGCAACGAAATAAAAAAAAAACAAAAGTTCTTTAAAAAATGACCAGAGGATGGCTGCAACGAAATGTCACAACGAAAAACCGCAACGAAGTGACCGCAACGAAAGTTCTCGCAACGAAGTGATCACCGCCGCAACGAAATGACCGCAACGAAGTGACCGGCAACCAAGTGACCGTATCCCTTTTAGTCGTCTTTCTTTCTGATCAATATTTGCTTTGACCTGCCAATAGTCCAAATACTGCTAGATACTATGTACTAGGGTGGTTGTATGTGCACTTTGGGCCTGGTTGGATAACTGGACACATGGGACACGTACACTGGGTTATATGGTATTACTGCAAGTACAGTACAGTAACATTGTATCAATTGGATTGCACAGAAGGCTCGAACTCTCTCTACTCAGTAATACGCTATGCAAAAAATATGTTTCACTTAAAAAATTTTTCGTCATCATTATGATAATAATAATTGGTTCCTAGACAAATACGTAACGTACATTGATTGCTTCTTCGTTTTTCTTTATGGCTTCTCACTTCTCCAGAGTATGGCCTTATGCTTGCCATGATAGAGGACACAAACGTCATCGTTGAATGAATGAAAGGAGATGAGCAGCTTGTAATATCGCCCCATTACCAGAGCTGCGAAGTTTCCTCCGAAATATTTTTCGGCTTGCTCTCTCATTTTGATGTGAGGCTTTTCAGCTTTGTATTGGTTTTCCTTGATCACATCACGCAGTAACAAATTGGAGCATTGTGCTGCTTGGGAGATGATAGACTCTTTTTTGAAACTCTCTTGACAAAGCCCATTGACGAGCAACATTTGCCATCCGGGCCCTGTACTAATCGTTTAGACGTTCAAGTTTCCGTATGCTTACCTACCACTCTGAGTGCAAAGACAAGTGTCAGGCTTCTACCTTCTACCTACTTGTGTGAAAGCATTGTGAAACACCATCGGTAGTGAAGTAAAAAAACCGTCCGTGCTTTTATTTTATCCTAGTTACTGAATCATTTTTTGTGCGTTGGGTCGGACATCGGAATTATTGCTTTATTCTACCAGCAATTCTGTAAAAGATTGTAGCCTATGTATGTACGTACCTACCTAGTAAACTGAATCATAAAGGTAACATTTTCTTCATGAATAGAAAAGCGGAGATTTTATATCAATGATTACTTCATGCTAGAGAATGCACGGCAACATGCCATACACTGTACATACGTACGTATCAACCTACGTACGTACATTCATAATACGTTTTCATGCACATACCGTATTTACCGGTAGATAACCCCCCCAATGCATACCCCCATATTGGCAAAACATAAAAAATGCCCAATGCATAACCCCCCCCCCCCTATGCTTCTGCTCCCCCATATGTACTGTACAGTACCTGAACCTACCTATGTAAGCTGGTAATATTACCCCTAGCCACTCCTTTCACATCCAAGCTAAGATGCCTCCCTAAGCCTGGTTCGAGTTCTCTATACCAACCGTGCTTTTTTTTCCGTTATCCTTGCCCTAGTGCTCTTCCCTAGACCAAAAGCCTCTGCCCCCCCCCCCCACACAAAAACAAGCCCCGCCCCTAGCCCCCCCCCCCCCCCCCGCATCACCCCCCCCATGCATACCCCCATTTGGGATCTCTCAATTTTTGCATACCCCCATGGGGCTATGCACCGGTAAATACGGTACGTAACCAACATAAGATGTACATATGTATGAACGAACATACATACTGTACGTGTACATACGTCATTGCAAATCTAATCAAAAGCCAGATCGATATCATCGGCTGGTCTGCTTCTCCAGAGGAGAACTTTGTGGCCGTTCTGATAGTGGAGACAGTAGTCTCTTCTGATTGGTCGGATGGAGACGCGCAGTTGGGCGGAGGTGGGCACAATCAGCGCCTCGAATTCACCGCCGTATTTCGCCTCCGCGCTCTGTCGAATGGCCTTGTGCGGTTTGTAAGCGCCGAAATTGTCTCGAATCACCTTCTGTAGATTTCTGTTGGGGCAATGACGGTTAAGACGACGTGCCATGGTGGTTACCGCACCCGACTCGGCTTCGCTATCGATCTCCAGGGTTGCAATCGATACGCCGACCAGCACCAAGAGACCCATCGCACACAACGCAAATTTCGCCATGTTTAGGCTCGAAGGTAGAATAGTAATTGTAAGATGATTGAACAGACTTCGACAGAAAAATTCAACTCAGCAGGCAGATGGCAATACCGGGTTCTGTTTTCTTCAACTCACTCGGCAAAGTTTGCCGGTTCAATTTAATTTATACTTGACATTTTGCGTCAAAAAAGTTGCTTTCGTAAACTCGATATTTCCACCCACGTAATCAATAGGGTTTACAATGTGCGGTGTACACGGAAACTTTCTTTCTCCGTAATGCAATCAACTGTAGTTCCGACGTGTAGTAAACAACAAACAAGAAGTCTGGTGATACTTGTGTAAACTTGACGATATTGAAAAAACAAGTACGTACTATACATTTTGTGTTCCTGTGCTGGATTACGGTGTGTCTTTCTGGTACGTACGAAACACCATGAAAAGTGTAACACAGTTGCACAGTGTTTTGTGTGCTGTAACTCTTGGTTGTACGCAAAACAAATTGTTCGAACCTACGTACGTCAACTAACATTTTGCGACTTTCAACTCTATGCACTTTTCAGCCCACGATCCACCAATGCTGCTACCATTCTTATATCTTGACGTAAACAAAAACTCACGTGCTTCTGGAAGCTGGGAAAAGTTGAATCATATTATTTTCAATCGAAAATGCACAAATTACAAAAAATACATGCACATAGTACTACAGTACTTTACAAAAGCTGCAGTAAGAAAACCCTGCCATACTTTGACCTTGCAATAATACGGAATCAAAGCTCAAAACGCACTCATCTACGTGGAATCATTCAATATACCAGCGATTGTCAATCAGCCCGCTTATCAGATACAGTAGGACATGGGTTGATTCATTTACCTATGTATTTCAGCCGGTCAAATCCAATTCATCACCTGCTTTGCTTCTCCATAGAAGGGCCTTGTATTCATCCAGAAAGTGGAGGCAGTAGTGATTTCGAATGGGATGTATGGAGACTCGAAGCTGGACCGAGCTCGGGACGACGATGGATTCGAACCGACCGCCGTATTCCAATTCTGCCGCCACCCTCATGGCCTTGTGTGGTTCGTCCGCCTCAAAAGTAGCCTCGATCACTGCGCGCAACTTCTCACTGGGACAGTAGTCACTGTATGCAGCGTATCCAGCGCGACCGCTGATGGTTTTCGTAACACCTTTGCTGTCGATCTCCAACGTTGTTGAATGATCGATCAAAAGGATCAATGGGCACAACAAAAATGGCAGTAACTGGATCGAGCGAAGAAACATGGCTTACGTTTCGACAAAGGACGTTTATTGACTTATAAGAGGTTGTGATAAAGCCTGGATGTACGGCAGTGTTCGCCGCCTATTTATACGGAAATCGAGAGGTCTGCACGATTCTCGAAGGAAGAAACACATCGTTCTCTGGAGTAACGCGTACACAGTAAACGAGTATAAACACGATTAGTCCATAGTGTCGCATACTAGAAGAAAGAAATTTCCAGAATAGGAAGAGTCGCAAAATCACAAGACTGTCCAAATCACATATCACAATATTAAAAATATATCATGGCCCGGTTGAATAAAAGCGTAAATTGCCCAGTCTTTACGTACTATCCCGATGATAGTCAGGTCGCTGAAATAATATACGGCCCGGAAATGTGGCAATGTTTTATGTGACCGGTCTAATGTCGTGGCTAATGGCTAGGGTATGACCAGTCATTGCTTCATATTGGAACTTGCAATGGTCCACTACGCACATTGACACGAGAACTCTATTTATCCGCTTTGTCAGATACGGTGCTGATGGGCGGAATTTCTAGCGGAAGATTACTCTTTGCCTCTCCATTGAGCTCTCGCTCGCGCTCCTGCTCTCTGCTCATCAGAGTGAGTGATCGATCGCGAAGTTCATCGAAGGTCTTCAGGTCATCTCTCAGTGCCTCCGGTAGTACTTTATCCTTGGTATTGGGCAGCAGAAGCCAATCCAGAAGGAAGCCGGCGGATCCGACCACCGCGAAGCAGATGTACGGGATCGGATGCCACTTGTTCTCCAGGAAGAGAATTTGCGGGGCGATCGCTCCGCCCACTCTGGCTGCGGCGCTGCACATGGCGCCAGCCTGGGAGCGCAGGAGGGTGGGGAACAGCTCGATCTGGTAGACGTAGGCGGTGTCGAACACGATGCCGATTGCCGTCTGTCCGGCGATGGACGAGAGGGAGAAGAGCCAGTACAGGCTGTGATCGTTGCGCGCGTACTGCATTAACACCGCCACCGCTGCATTGGCGGCAGCACAAAACATGAAGAAGCTCAGCAGCATCACCCGACGATTCAGCTTCATACTGTACACGTCCATGATCGCGAGCGGCAATTCCACTCCAAATCCTAACAAGAAAATACAGGAGATAATATTACGGTGTTTTGCACTCAGCACGTCTTGGAATTGGATGATTATGACCACTGTTTTATGTACGTACTGATCTGCAGGGCACATTGAGCTATGATCCAAATGTACATAATATGTATTTACGGTACGGTCTGGTCTATGACCCGAAAATAGAAATACCGATAATGCCCAGGAGCAGAGTTGTCAAGTAGACATTGAAAGGTAGGTTTCCGATGTCGAACAACATGCCGAAATTGATGATGCTTGCGACGAACCAGGTGAAAACGGCGCAGAATGTGTACTTGATGAGGGTGATTGTACTGAAGAGTTTCCAGAAGGGCGCCATCTTCTCGCCTTCCTTCCTGTCGTGCTGTGAAAAGTAGAGGTCGTCCTCAGAGATCACCAAATCTAGTGCCTCTTGATTGCCTCTTCGCCGATTCCACCATCCATTCCAGCGCTGGATTTTGGCTAGCACCTAGTACGTACATAGGTACAAATGTATCACATGCTATTAGTTACCTATGCACTTGTATGTACCTGTACGTACCAAGTACTGTACACAGTAGCCCGCTACACACGAGCTCCGAGAAATCTCGTTTCTCGTAGCTGAGTCCGGACCGAGCACGGAGTGAACTCGGCTGGACCGAACATACAACGACGGTCGGTTGCTCGCCAAGGCTCCGAAATACAAACTCGGCTGTTCACACGCACTTTTGGAAAAACGGAGCCAGTTCGGTGCGCACTCTGAGATTTTGGAGAACTCGGAGAATAGTCCGCGCTCCGAATTCGGTTCGGATTTCACGTGTGTAGCGCACCACTGTTCTTATTACTTACCGTTACTTCATACCTTTGCAGCCTCTTTTCTTCTTCCCTTTTGAATGAGCCACCGCGGACTCTCGTCAGTCATGAAGGCGATGATAGGAAGCAATGGAACTGCGTGCAAGTTGCCAATCAGTGACAACATTTTCCAGCTGGGAAAGAGCCAGGCCACCACAGGCAGATCGATGCTGGGGATGATACCGGACAGCGTTCGAAATAGGAAACGCCAGCGATTGGTCGTGAACTCAGCCGTGAACACCCAGCCAGAGTTCAGGTCGGCTCCTGTGAAAATGCCCAACACCACGCGAAGGGCGCAAAACACCTGCAGGAAGCACCGGCACGACGACAATGCAAATTTACGAACCTTATTCGTTTTATCACTAATAAGTACCATAGGTCCTCAGATATTTGTGTTCACGTAATGTATCGTAAGGAAAATTTACCTCCCAGGAAGGGCTGACAGCAAGAATGCTGGCCAGTGCAATTTCAGTGGCGATGAGGCAAAGGAATGGCCATTTTCTGCCAAAATAATCCACCAGGGGTCCGCTGATGAGGCAGCCAACGAAGATACCGGCCATTTGTAGACTGGTGATCAAGTCGACATAGTATGCCTTGTCGCAGTAGAGACCCCATTCGACGATGATGCTGCGAAAATCGTAGACTAAAGAGAAGTTTCCCTGGGTGCAGTTGTCCCTCAGGTAGCAGTTCTCCTGCAGGCCTATTTTCTCGTTGATTCCGTCGCTAAAATTTTGCCCGGTGCACCGAAAATTGGGCGATTGGCCGGCGAAAATCATGAAGCCATCGTTGGTGCTGATTACGACGAAGTGATAGGAGTACACGAAGCAAAGAAACCACTGGTAGGGGCCAAATGGAGTCAGCTTTACAAACACCTCATCCGCAGATGAGAACTTCGGAGGTTTGGCGGGTACGATGCCGCCCTTGCTCCAAGCTGGCTTCGGCTTCTTCTCGTCTCCCTCCATGCTTGTCCGTGCGTATGCGTCGCTCACAGATCGAACCTAAAGAAAGAAGCTGATACAGTAGCTGTACAGATTTTGCTTTTGTGCAGTGTCTGACTCTACACGTTGCAAGGCACACCTCGCTGTTTGTCTTAAGTATGCAGATGGGTGGCTGATTTGTCCTCAGGTGACTATGGCATGATGGGATTGCATTACTGATTGCATCCGATACCTATTGTTTTTGTTTGCACTGGGACTGGTCGTAGTAATAAAGATAAAGACAGTAAGCTGCCATAAAGAAAGGCTGAGTTACGTTACGTGCACTTCATGCATGAGTTCAACTTGTGTTGTGACCAACAACTTGGATTGCTTGCCATGCCACCTGATTTGACAATGGTAAAATGCATACATTGGCAAGTGGGTGTGGGCACAAAATCAGCCCGCCATTCCACTAAGTCATTTATTTTTAAAACTTGGCTGCACTTGATCCTCAAAATTTTAGATCGTTCTCATTCGGATCCTCAGTTGTCCAACTCTTTTTCGCCGTAAGACCTGATATCACAGGTGCAGCTTCATCCTTCTTTTCCAGCAGTTTTAAATCATCCAGTAACGCCTCAGGCAATACAGCGTCTCTAGTGTTTGGCAGCAGGACCCAATCGAGTAGAAAGCCAGCGAAAGCCACGCAGGCGAAGACGATATACGGAATAGGGTGCCACTTGTTCTCCAGGTATAAAACTTGCGGGGCAATGGCACCACCAATTCTGGACGCTCCATTGCACAGCGAACCGGCCTGAGACCGGAGCACCGTTGGAAAGAGCTCGATTTGGTACACGTAGGCCATGTCGAACACGATGCCGATGATCGTTTGTCCGACTACGGAGCAGAGGGAAAAGAGCCAGTAGAGACTGTGCTCGTTGCGCGCGTATCGCATGAGAATGGCCACGGCTGCGTTGGAAGCAGCGGCCAGCAGGAAAAAGAGCAGAAGCAGAACTCGCCGGTTGAAGCGACGATTGACTGTTTCGAAAATAGACAGCGGAATTTCCACGATCAAGCCTGAAAAAGGAAGCATTCGAAGATTTCGAAGAGGGCAACGAGCATTTCTTTCTAATGAATACAGAGGACGTACTGTAGCTTGGCTCCAGGGTCGACTAGCTCTCATGCCTGGCGCCCTGGCGCATAGTGACGTATAAACATACGTAGATACGCACCTTTTCTGCATTTTGATGAATTATCGATTGTGCATGTACGTGTACGTACTGTCGTGTGGTGCAGACTTGACCTTACTGAGGACGCCGAAGAACAAGGCCGTGATGTAGGGATTGAATGGCAGGTTGCCAAGGTCGAAGTTCATTCCGAAGGCTACGACGCTGGTGACGAACCAGGTGAAGACCGCAGCGATGGTGTACTTGGTCAGAGTGAGCGTACTGAACAGTTTCCAGATGGGAGCCGTCTTCTGCTGCTGCTCCTTCGTGTCTTCTTCGGAAAAGAACAAGTCCTGCTCTACGATCGCGAAAGTCTCAAAGTTTTCAGTCCGCTCTTTGCCTCGGTAATTTGTCCACCAGCGATTCCATCGTCGGTTCCACCTCTCGATCTTGTTTAGTACCTGTAACAGAATTGCGCGTGTCATGTCCAGGTGTCACTGTGTCGTGTACGTTTACCATACTGTACGTACATAGCTGAATAGGAGCACTATGTAGTACTTTTAAAATGAGGGACCTGGATTCATTTCAGTGCAATGTGGCTTCATTTCAGTACAATGTAGCATCGGCATGTACAGTACGTGCGTGCAGATAATGTACAATACCTTCCGTTGTTCGTACTCCTTGACCTTTTGGACTGCAAACGGCATAGCCTTACCTTGGCGGCTTCCTTTCGTTTTCCTTGCTGAATCAGCCATCGCGGACTTTCATCTGTCAGGAATACGACGATAGGCAGGAGCGGAAGAGCGTGCAGATTTCCAACCAGCGTCATCAGCTTCCAATCGCGAGTAAGCCAGGCCACAGCTGGAAAGTCCAGATTAGGAATGAGAGCAGAGAGCGCCCGAAACAGGAATCGGCTACGATTGGTGGTGAATTCAGCCATGAACACCCAGCCGGAGTTGAGGTTAGCGCCAGTGAAAAAGCCAAGTAGAACTCGAAAGGCGCAAAACACCTACATATACATGTGTCACAGCAAAAGGAACATCCATCGTAACTCAAGATATGATTTTGACATTTTTTGACACTGTGTATGAATTGCCCATATGTCACCAACACCTGCCAAGATGGACTGACCACCACTACACTTCCAATGGCAATTTCCATGGAGATGAAGAACAAGAAGGACCATTTCCTTCCAAAGTAATCTACCAAAGGCCCACTGGTGAAGACTCCCACAAATATTCCGACCATTTGCAAGGTCAAGATCAAGTCGACATAGTAGGCCTTCTCACAATAGAGATGCCATTCCGCCACGATGCTATAGAAGTTGTACAGGATGGAAAAGTTACCCTGGGTGCAGTTGTCTCTCAGGTAGCAGTTTTCCTTCAGTCCAATCTTCTCATTGATTCCGTCGCTAAAATTCTGTCCGATGCATCGAAATTTCGGCTCTTCTCCAGCAAAAATCATGAGACCGTCATTGGTGTTGATAACGACGAATTGATAGCCGTACAGGAAGCACAGAAGCCATTGATAAGGTCCGAATGAGGAGATTTTCACAAAAATTTCGTCGGCAGATGTGAACCGAAATTTCTTCGATGCTTTCTTTTCCGGATGCATGCTTCGCTTTCGTTTACAAACCTTTCGTTACTTTCGTTGTGCTTGAAACAAACCCGATGGCTGTTACGTGCTGTGCTAACACATCCTTATTTATTATAGGTCAACTTCAACAGAAGCATACACAGATAACGCTGATAATAAAGGGTTAGATGTTGCTGCACAAACGGCAGATTGGCTGATATGCAAATGTATGACTTGTGGCACATTGACCATTGAATGGCATTGTCACATCAGGATAGTAAGCAACAGCGCTTTTGCACTGTTTATAGTTCTGCGCTAAAAAGTGGTAAAATAAAGCCAGGAAGCAAATAAAACGTCACTAAATTTTTGTTTTTCTAAAAAAAGTCAAGATTTGCAATTTTTTATATTTCATTTGATTTGAAATCAAATTCAAATTCGTCAATAAAATTGAAGAAGCTTTCTTGAAAAGAAAGGAAGGAAAGATTGCTAGCTAGAGAAAAAAGGAGATCAGAACTTATGGCAGCGCTACAATAAGGCTGAACATTGGAGGAAATGCCGAAAATATCTGCTGGCGAGGAGACAACGCCGCTTCGGAGGTCCACGCGGACGCGGCAACAACAAAAATCCACTGCAGCGGAATCAAGCGACACAATTGCCACAAGCAGGAGCAAGACAGTTCCAAACTCCACATCGGATGAACCAGATGTAGCGGGCAGCACTCCTACTTTGCTGCCGAATTCGCATCCCGTTAGGCCTAAGACTCGATCTTCAGAGGCTGAAACACCTGAAAATCTTTCTTCAGCTACAGCGACTTCAAACAGTTCGCCTCTTGTTGCCTCGCCGCTTGGTAGAAAACGGAAGAAACAGACGACTGTAAATGTAAATGTGCCAGAAAAGCCTGCTACATCGTTATCGCCAACGGGAAAAGACGGTACAGAAGGTTCGCCTTCAAAGAAAAAGACGGATAGTAGTATATGGCCTGGAGGGGATAATAGAAGTCCTCCTACATCACCTTCGGTGATGACCCGAGGCAGAAAGAAGAGATTGAGTGAAAGTTTTTCCTCTGATGGGGATACTGCAGTGCCTACTAGGAATAGTACTGCTGCTGAGCAAAGCGCAGATTCCCCCGCTGTGGTGAAAGATGCAGCCAGTTTTTCTCCTTCTGCCGCTAGTAGGAAGCAGCAAACGCCAATCTTTCCCTTGAGAAATTTTACGAAAGTGCCTGCATCTTCTAGTGGGCGAGTGGATGCTGATAGGAAGAATAGTGAAAAGGTAGGCTGGGCATGCAGGTATGGTAATTGTGTGTATGGGACGTGGAAAATAAGAGAGAACGCGGAGATTGTCGCGCAAGGCAAGGCTTTTGCGCAAAATAGTACGAAATTGCGTACAAGTTGTCCGTGCATTTTCATGCGAAACGTCTGCAGTTTTCGAAAATCTCCGCATACTTTCAATGGGTCAGTTTATGGAGTGCAACATGATATTCGTACGAACAGATGTGTGTACGTACTTTCAAGGTACTTACCAGACCAACATAGTTATGACGCCTTTGTAGTGGGGGCTATTTACCGGAAAATGCGATGATGTATGTGTTGTACAGCTTTGTAATTCTCTTTTCTCTTTGCAGCTGATCGAAGCCAGATTGAGTGACAAGAATGCAGTGCGTCTACCTCCCGAGGCTCAGTTTCCTTCGTCTACAAGTAGAACCGGTAGTAAAAACTTCCCTAACGATGTCCAGACTCCTTCTACTAGTAGAGGAGATGTAGAAAGGCAGTGGCCACAAGATATCCCCATGGAGGAAAGACTGAAACAAGTTCAATTTAGGCGCCAGGAAGTCGCAGAAAAGACCGCCGGTATTTTCGAACGCTTTTTGTCCTTTCTGTTGCCCATCATAGACCCTTCTACAGTGTCTGTGCATTGTCACATCTGACCAATCACAGCTTTTCTATAGAATTGCTTCAAAGAGAAAGCTTTGATTTCGAAGGCGTTATGTAGAGCAAAACTAGCGCTTTTTTTCATTGGTCCAACCATTTATGTGTAGCGTGGCTTGTCACAGACTGTAGTGTACCGTATTTACCGGTGCATAGCCCCATATGCAAAAATTGAGAGGTCCTACTATATGGGGCTATGCATAGGGTGGCTATGCACCGGCAAATACGGTATATCGATCATGGTTGGCCGTTTTCCTTGTTATTGTAGCGGATGAACGTGCAAGTGTTTCGTCATCTGATGACAGTGAAGCAAGGGGTGAAAGGAAGAGGAGGAAGAAGGTGCAGCGTTCTGTGGCTTCGGGAAGAACGGAGAGGCAGTCTTCGCAGAGTTTGGTGGTTCTACTAACTCAAGCACTGCATAGCAAGGACAGGGATCAACTGAATGTACGTAAACGTGCCTGCGTATGTGTGCGGGTAGGCTATAGTCTGGCCACAAAGAGTTTTCGCCATTATGATCGAATCATTTTGCATAAAATAAAATGGAAAGATGGGGATTTCTGTCCATGCTTCACATACTCCTGTTCTGCAAACTGCGCAGCGCGGGAGAAGTTCCATAGCGCAATAACTCTCTCTGTCCAGATCCAGACAGACTACATACATAGTCAGACTCCAGACAGACTGACTGCATATGCTAGATTGTTTCGATGGGATGGAAGCACTTATGCTTTGAGTATCGTATGTACATACAACATACGGTATGCATGCACATTATGCGTTTGTTTTTTTCAGACTGTGTTCTCTTGTGCTGATGTTGCTGTAATTCGCTCCACTTTGGAGTTGCTCCCTTTGGGTTTGGTGTTGCCTCTCATCCGAGAATTGTACGACAGGATACGCAGCAAGAGAAAGTATGTATTGTACATAAGTACTGTACATATGTAAATTATAGTTCAAGAGGCATGGGTTCCTTTTCCACTAAGGTGAAGAACAATTTACAATTACACTACCGCTGTATGACCATCTCTTCTGAGACCACTGTATGAGCACATACCAACTGACTTTCATGTAATGTTAGTATGTGAATCGACTCTGTTTGCTTTCGTTTAGTATTGCGAGTGAAATCAGATGCATACTTATTTTTTTTACTTTCTTCAGTGTGAGACCCATGTTATGCTGGCTGCAGTGCTGCCTGGCCATTCATATGACCTACCTGACCTCGGTAAGAAAAGAATAAAGTCGGAAGTATTCTGCTTATTTTTCTTCAGCTGGAAGGAATAGGGTACTATGGGGTAAACCCGGACACCTAAGCTATTCTGAACTTGCCGCTTCAGCAAATGATGAACATGGTACTGTAGCTCATTTGAAAGAGGAGAGTTCAAGGAATCGATTGGAGTCGCGGTCGTGGCGCAGGCGGTAAGACGGGCTGCGTCCGATCTGCCGTCCTCTGCGTCATGAGTTCCCACTCTCGCCAGGTGGGATTAAAGCGACTGGCAACCCCAGCAGCAGTATGGTGCGCCCGCTCGCTGGCTTCTAAAGGCACCAGTGCTTTCCTTCGGGTCAGCACACCCCGACCAGTGGTCGCTGATGGCTGTTCGGCTTCGTGCCAGGCCCTTCCCTGGTTCGGGCCATTGTTGGTCGTGCCTTGTGGCACTGGACTGGCCCACCATAACGGGCGTTGTTAAAGGTTCGGAGGAGATTAGGTGGGTTTCACCTACAGCCGACCCTGTGGGGTACGGTCTCGCCAAAAAAAAGGAATCGATTGGTAGAATACTTGTGTCTCAATCGGTCGCATGGTTGCTGAGATATACTTGGTGTTAGGGTTTACCCCCGTTTCCGGGTTTACCCCAATTTACCCTACTAGCGAATAGCGGACCATTGCATCTTATTCTCATGTCGCATCTGTCTTGTAGATTCCTGACGTTGAAGCTGAATTGGCGGGCGTTCACCAGTGGATGTCCACTCGAGTGTCTTCTCTCCAGCGTCTCCAACGACTGCAAGGGCGTCTGCATTTGCTGTTGGAACAGCTGAGCCCCTCCTCTTCGCAGCAAGGCCCTTCTGCTGGCCAGAAACCGCAATTTGTATTCGATGAAACTACCATGGGTAAGGACTAAGGAGCAACGTGATGCCTCGGTCAGATAGGCGACGTACCGCTGCAGTGCGGTTGCTCGCTTTTTGAGCGCACATCGAGCCGAGCAATAGTCGCTTATCGGAACGCGGCGTGAAACAGGTGTCATACACATACAAGCCCTTTTACAACAGCCGCTACCGCAGCATGCGATAACATGATTTTTTTTAATAGAATACGTGTACGTTAATTCCGATGCAGTTGCTTTTGCTCTTCGGACGTACGTACGTTTGATGTGTGTCGCTACTCTGAGAACGCGCGGCATTATGATGCTTCATTTCAGATTCATCCGACGATGACGAAGAAGAAGACAGAGAGGATGACGAGGACTTGGACAAACTGGTTTCCTCTTCTGGCGCAGAGGGAGAAGAAGAAGAAGAGGAATACCTCGGCGACAGTTTTTGGGACGAAGCCTTTCCAAATGAGGAGGAGGAGGAGGAGGAAGCAGAAGAAAAAGAGGAAGAGGAAAGTAGTGGAGAGGAGGAGGAGGAGGAATCAGATTCGAGTTCGGAGGATGAGCCGACAACTTCGAGAGCAAAAAGGAGAGAGGAGGAGGATGAAGAAGATGTAGGGTATTGAGTTATGATGGGTAGAATGTTTGAGAAAGAGTTATGCCCGATTCATAAAGGAAACGGTTGACGCCTTGGCTTGATGAGTGTAGGTAAGTATTCTACGCACAGCATATCTATGTTTGTGGTCATGTGCGTACTTGCGTAGAATACAACCGTACGTAAGTACACCGTAATGCCGCGTTGAGATAGTAACCGAACCGACTTACGTACGTACTGTACCTACCGAAGTCCAGTCCACTGCTGTCCATATACTCCATGGCTTTTCGGGCATTGCATGCGTGCGCGTTGGACATCAGTTATCTGAACCCGGCATAAATCGTCAACGGTTCGTTTATGAATCGGTTAGTTACTACGGGGAAATGATATGCAGTGTTGTTGTGCTTGTTGGAGGAGAAGATTCTTGGATAAAAGAATTGTTGCTCAGTTGCTTGTGTGATTGATTTGTGCTTGTGCATGGTTCTTTCTACCATGGCCCTCGATACTTTTGTGTCTTATTATTCAACCTCACGTATGTGCGACCATGCTGCTCTTTTGAGGAGCAACTACGTACGTTACGTACCATCGCAATGTTTTTTGTTGTGCTTCTATTTGCAGCAATCATGAATGCTCGGGCTTTCCAGTTACTGCATCCCATCCAGCCCACATCTCCGCCTCAACCGTTGGTGCCTCCGTTGTCCATTTGCAGTCCACCCAAACCACAGGCTCCCCCTCCTCCTACCGCCTATTATCAGCCGCAGCCATCCTATGGGACAGTTGAAACTGATGAGAACAGACAGCTTGCTGCAGCAGCTGCTGAACAGCAGAAGAAGCTGAACAAGCCTGTGAGCTCGCGTGTTCAGGAACTGTCCAAGCCTAAACAGCAAAGGATGGTCACGTGGGACCTTACGAACAGCAGCAGCAAACCTGCTAAACCACCCGTGCCGCCTACCACCACTGTAGTAGCTTTTGGGGCAACGACGAAGAAAACTGTGGCTAACACACCTGCTGCTGGTGGGCAGGGGAAGAAGCTAGCAGCCTGTGGCTCTGACGCGGGGGCCTCGAGCAGTAGTAGGACGCAAGGCCAGAAGAAGCTGCAAATGGGGCAGTCGGGCAAAGGAACAGGGCCAGCGAAAACGGATGTGGAAACTATGAAAGAACAAGTACGTACTGTACATGCGTGTGTTGCTTGTGTGCGTACAGTTACTACTATGTTTACGTAAGGCAATAGGCAGATGGGGGGGGGGGGGGGGTAATTCGGGCTGGACCTACAGTACGATTCAGCTGTAACTATCACACGCTAATTTTATCTCGCCAACGAAGACATCCTGAAAGAATCTGTCAACAACGCCACGGCTAATTTTCAGCGGGATTTCCAAATCAAAAAGCCGTTTGCTTCTATCTGCTCTCAGTGTCGAGATATCGCCAAATTCCTTATGTACTGAAATCGGCGAAATCGGCTTCGACCAAATACGCAAAACTAAACTGCGCATATCGTTAGCGCAACAATATTGTTGTCATGCAAGCTTTTTTGAGAATCTAGAACGCTAAATATGGCAATAGAAATCGAGAAGAAATGAAATTTTTCTCGTCGTGCTTCATTTGTAGAATCGGTCGTTGAGGGGCATGCAGTTTCGTGTTATGCGCAGTTTAGTTTTGCGTATTTGGTCGAAGCCGATTTCAGTACATAAGGAATTTGGCGATATCTCGCCACTGAGCGTAGATAGAAGCAAACGACTTTTTGATTTGGAAATCCCGCTGAAAAGTAGCCGTGGCGTTGTTGAAAGATTCTTTCAGGATGTCTTCGTTGGCGATATAAAATTAGCGTGTGATAGTTACAGCTGAATCGTACTGTCAAAAATATAGAATCCCTGTATAATCCTCTATACAGGGATTATATATTTTTGGTACTGTAGTATAATGCAGTTGGAACAAACTGGTTGACGCCAATGGGATTCCATCCATATTCATATTATCCTCTGTTGGCTCGAGTAATGGGCTCAACTTTCTATCATCCAACAGAGTTTTATTGGTGACCGAAGATTGCCTCTTGGACCGAATACTCCGCCCCGTCGCAGATAAGAATTACGTCCCATTCGTTTCGCTGTATTCTATCTATTCGTGTTCGTCCATGTACTTATTCGTAGGCCTAGCACAACTTCTGTTGTTTTGTTGTTGTTTGCAGTTGGCGCGTCAATCCTTGGAGTTATCCGAACTGCGTGAGTCGGTGAAGGCTCGAGATGTGCAAATTCAACAGCTGGTGACCCTGGTAGAGCAGCTGGTGTCCACTCAACACACTCCTCCCAACACCGTCAGCACTGCCTCCTCAATCAACACCTCACAACCGAAGAAACAGGAACAGACACGAGACTCATCAGCGGCTGCTAGTTCAGATGCCGAGCAGAGCAAGGAAGCCGACCGTTCTACCGCCACAAAAACTGTAGGAGTGGCTACGGGAGTGAGTCTATTGCAAGCTGAGAAGAAACAGGGCGAACTGCAGACTGTTCAAAAGGGCAAGAAGCAGAAACACTCTTCATCTGCTTCCACTTCTACAGCAGTAACAGTTGCAGAGCGCTTGAAACAGAAATCACAGACGGGGGAAGCGGAAGTTGGTGGTACTGCTACGGAATCGCCGAAGCTGAACGCGAAAGAGCTGGCGGAGATTGACAAGATACTGGAGGAGGAGGAATATGGAGAGGGAGAAGAAGCAGAAGGAGAGAATGGATTGCGAAGGAGGAAGGAGGAATGGGGCCGACTGATGGAAGTGGGGCGCCGAGATGCGGATGTGAGTCAGGAGCTGAACGCCCTGGCGATGAAATATCTGGGCGACGAGGAGCTGAGCAAATGCTACGCCGACCAGAGAAGACGCATAAGGACGACTGCTGCTGTAGCGAAGGAGAGGAATCTTGGGTACGGCTGAGGCTCTTTGCTTGTGTGCGTACAATTAGTTGCTGCAACACATGTCACCTAGCGGGATGTGTAGGACGTATGTGTATGTGCGCGCATACTCGGTCGAAAGTATCCACGTTTGACCCATCACAAGAGCAGCAGAAAACTGTGTTCCATTTCGAAGCGAACGAAGAAATACGGTTAGCTTATGGTAATTTTTCGTTCGCTTCGGGACGGAACACAGGTTTCTGCTGATCTTTTTGATGGGTCAAACGTGGATGCAGTTGCTGACTGCTGTACAGTTCCTCTGCAGTATTCAAGAGCCCTATTCCAATGTCCTTGCTTGTAGGCATGCGCCTTCTACTACCAGCTGCCAATGCGGAGGCGTCGGTCGTATGCGCGCTCGCCAGCATGTAGTGGAATATGCCACCGCCCAGCGCGTAACCACGTCATTTCTGGACGAAGAAGGCGAAGACGACTTGGGAGGAGAAAATTATCAGCCGCCCGCCTTTACCACTTCCTCCTCTTCTGCCTGCTTCTCTATTGCCACTCGCGAGTTCCTCGGTAGACACGGACTGATCAAGGGACACCACCACGTACCACAGCCTTCTCCTCCTAGAAGAGCGACTACTGGTACTACTGCCTTCCGCAACAAACAACCGCCCGCCTTGACTGCCTACGAGGACGCGGAACAAGAGGTACGAATACAAACCCCCGCAGTTGTATTGCGTAGGGTAGGGTAGCCTGGGGCAAAATTATCCGTTTTATTCCCCCCGTATCTCGAAAGCTTGGCTAGATAGTAGGCGGATTTCCCCATGGACGGTGTATACCCCAGACTGTCCTACTTGTGCGCACGTTTAGAAGGGTTCATTCGTATATTGTGTAACGCAGAAATAGGGGAGGGTGGGAGGAATGATGGGGCTGGCCGGTAGCATTCATGATAAAATTGATACCCAAGTCAACGTTCTAAGTGCCACACCTGATGAGGCTCCAAGTTCGGTGGAGCGAAAACGGTGTGGGAATAAATTAGTTTCACCATCATCATTTATTCTGGTCTGACCCATTGCACATCAATTTTATCATGATTGATGGGTCATGCCCGGACGACTCGTATGTAGACCCGACGACGTCGTTTTGCGTAATATATGAATGAACCCGCATTCTGCCGGTAGTAGAGTTGACAATGGCATCGGTGGTTCGCTGAGCCGGTTTATAGTCGAGCCACGAAGAGTTCGCTTGGACCTCAAGTTGTGTTGCGTAAAAGAGATTCACAAATGCGGATGTTTGCCCTTACTTCGTGCACTCCTACTATTTATTTTTTTGCTAGGTACACTACGTTGTAGAGTGCTTCTTTGGAAATGTACCTTGGACACCTTTTTATGGTCCAGCAGCCGTTTTCCAAACATATTGCGCCTTCCGCATTACGTTGCTGACCAGTTCAAAATTTAACCCCTCCTGTATGCTGAGATATGGCTGTTGGTAGGCCCAATTTGCCCCTCACGTGCCCGCCACTTTTTTCAAAAGTTCTTAACATCATTCTACTATTTCGGTTTGGGGCATGCCCCTTCGATATTTTGATAAATACACCCACCAAAATTGACGAAAATGATCAAATTAGCCAAAATTACCCCTTTTTGCGCTATATCATGGTGTATTCATCAAAATATCGGAGGGGCATGCCCCAAATCGAAATCTGTGAAGAAAATGGAGTAGAATGATGGTAAGAACTTTTGAAAAAAGTGGCGGGCACGTGAGGGGCAAATTGGGCCTACCAGCAGCTATATCTCAGCATACAGGAGGGGTTAAATTTTAAACTGGTCAGCAACGTAATGCGGAAGTCTCAATATGTTTGGAAAACGGCTGCTGGACCATAAAAAAGGTGTCCAAGGTACATTTCCAAAGAAGCACTCTACAACGTAGTGTACCTAGCAAAAAAATAAATAGTATGTTGGCGGAAGTAGCGAATTCTTTCTGGCCAGACAATAAATTACAATGCTCCTATTATCTATCCTTCCAGGAGGAAGAAGGCAGAAGGAGGCGGCATTTGGACGAACTGTGTCCTGATGTTCCCAGGGTGATGCTGTCCAAGAGCAACAGGAGCAGTGGATGGCGGATGGTGGGAGAGGGGAGAAGGCGAGCAACGCTGCCCTTGAGTCCTCTGCATGAGGTGGGAGCAGGTGAAGGAGAGGAAGAAGAATGGAGAGATGATGAGACGTTCTTCCGGGAACTGGCGGCGAGAGCGGAGGAAGGGCAGGAAGAAGAGCTGTGTACGCACTGCGAAGCATTGGACGAGCAGGAAGGCGCACAGGCGCACTACTGCAGCTGTCGGCACTAGTTGAGGGCGCTAACACACGTGGAGGGGTGAGTAACGTACGGTGTAGGCCTATGTATTTATGAATGTGGTGAAGCATTAGGGGCAACGGTGAACTCGCCTACGCGTGAACAAGTGAGGAAAAATGTGAGCGAATGAGGAAGCTCGAAACTCAAAACAGAGCTCGAAGTTCACGAACTCATCGTGAATTGAGCGTAACCGTGACTTACTCACTACGTGTGTAGCGCCCCACTGAGTGAACGAACAGTCACCACATCAGGGGCTTTTGTGGGCATGGGCATTGCCTTGCATATTATGTGAGTGGCAATGTACTTACGTCGTACTACGTTAGGCAGTTTGTATGTTGTGTTCGCCAACGGTATGTAGTAGCTACTGTAATAGAGGGTTAGGGGAGAGAGGAATGACAAAAGCAAATCGAACAGTGCGGGTGCCAGATTGTTGGTGAACTTTTTCCTACGTACTGTACATACAACAAATAATAATAGTGTACTGTTACATTACATACATAATTGGCTGTTAGTTCGGTATGTGCAGATAGAGTACAGTATGTGTGTATTTTATGTAGAGGTACGTTTGGTAGTGAATGATTTTCTACGAATGTGCAAACTGTTGTTCTTGTTCTACTCTTATCACATCACTTATCAGCAATCGATCCTGTATGTCTGTTTGTTATGACTGACGGCTAAATATCTCATCAGACTTCGGAGTAAACGTTTGCCACGTTTTTGGTCCGCGTTGATCTGAGATTAAAGGCTGTTGCATTCAGCCCAAATCTATTACCTGATTTCAGTGTGTTAGCTGTTGTTCTTTGCTCAGTGATCTGTGACGTGCCGCGTTCTGTATGGCGATAGCCGGGCCCCGAAAAGGGGGGAGAGAAGTAGGACCTAACGGGAATCGAACCCGCTACCCTCACAGCTGTGGACGTTTAGGCACACGACGACGTGCCGGTCCGGGGACTTTTTGGCTAAACTCGCCTTACATACCTAGAACTGGTTTACGTTCACTACTGGCCTCGGACGCTATTGCCATACGTTCGCAGTAAGTGGCAGATTCATATCCTATTCGTGCTTGCCTTTCAGGCTGCAAGTGAAAACGAAGTTCTTTCTTGCATACTACTGAGTACTGTAACGTACAGTACACGTCTCTCAACTGTATTTGTGCGGCGTTGATGGCTGCTACTCGTTTGAGTGCGACAGCGCGCGTGGTGAATACGGGTCGTCGATTGGTGCCGTCGAAGGCTGCGCTTAGTCTGACGCCAGCCGCCGTGAAGAAGGTGGAAGAGTTGCTGAGGAAAGAGCCGGAGGCTGTCGCTCTGAAAATCGGCGTCAAAACACGCGGATGCAATGGGCTCACCTACACTCTTGACTATGCAAAGGTAGAACATAGCTTACGGTAGAATCAGCAGGGTATCTCGGGCTCCTTTATTTCCTTTATTTCCTTTAAAGTGCTTTGATTTGAGCACCTGACTGTAAAGTGCTTTAAAAGTGCTTTATTTTAGCTGAGGGTGCTTTGAAAAATAATTTTGACGCAGGCAGCAATGCAAAGCTCTTCGGTGATGCGTTTTCTGGCGCTTCTGAGATCATTTTTCAAAAAAATTTTCGCCTTCGGCGAATTTTCACCCAGTTCTCATATGATCGATAGTAGCCCAACGCACGCTGGCAGAGATGGCATGGTAAAATTGATTACCTTGCGAGGCTGGTAAGGTAAAGATTGCCTGTGCGTGCACCTAAATTTACTTGTGGATTTTCATGTAGGCCTATGTTCGCACGTACGTACTTTTGTGTGCCGTGCCGTGTAGGCCTACACATAGATTCAGGGGGGTAGGTACCCGATAAAAAACCTAAGGCGCAAAATGGTAAATTCACCTCTTTGCCTGCCACCTTCCGGCACCTCTTCATATCTATTATCTACCATACAGTAATTTTGCGCCTCTGGCAGCTGAATTTTGGGGCGCAAATGAAAAATACCCCACCCCCTCCCGAGATTGGATACGTACAGTATGTACGTACTGTATGTACGTACACCCTGTACTTACACAAGCAGCACGAAATGTTCTGCTGTGGAAAATACAGTACTAGTAGTAGACCATCCATAAGTTGGGAAGGTGGAGGCATGAAAGCCTTTCGGCATGCTCCATGGTACTACTCTTAGCAAGGTATCAGCTGAATGTCGTCAGTTTTCATCAATGTTGGGTGCTTTAAAATTTTTCTGGGTGCTTTGAAAAATTTTGGTCCTGTCCCGAGATACCCTGAATCAGGAATGTACAATACTGTATACTATTATTAGGTGGGGAGGAATAAATAGGTGCAGCGCAAATGCGGAATCCGTAGGTGTGGAATGAGCCTTCCATTCCACTGGTATGGACTCACGGAGTCCATAGGTACGACCGTACTTGGTCACTGTGATGTTTTGTACGGAAACGCTGCAGCGCCGAACACAAGGCATGCAAAAGTTAAAGGTAGAGGTGACCCAAATTACCCCTATAGCCCGCTTGAATTATCATATGGGGTACTGTGGGGTAAACCCGGTCCCTAAGCTCCATTTGACTGGCTGTTTTCTGCAAACGATGAACCAAGAGAGTTCAAGGAACCGTGTGATATAATAATTGTCTCAATCGGTCCATTGGATGCTGAGATATGCAGCCCTAAAGCTTAGGTGGCCGGATTTTCCCATGGCCGGGTTTACCCCATAGTACCCTACCACATGTTGTCATAATGGTCAGTCAATCAGTCAGTCTGTTCTTTCGCAAAAGGCGCGACAATGTCGAACCCACCATACCAATAGAGCGACATTAGGACAAACTATCATCACGAGTATGCAAGGGACAGCCGCTGTACGTATAAAAACTAAAGTACTCTACGTAACAATACGCTTATGATGGCATGATGGTTGTTGCAGGAGAAGAAGAAGTGGGATGAGGAGGTAGTGCAGGCGGGGGCTCGAATCCTGGTGGATTCCAAGGCTCAGCTGACTCTGCTCGGCACAGAGATGGACTATCAGGAGCAGCCGCTCAGCGCCGAATTCGTCTTCAACAATCCCAACATCAAAGGGACGTGCGGCTGCGGCGAATCATTCAATCTTTGACAGCAGCAGCAGCTAAAGAGAGTTTATTATTTGTACCTTGCACTAGCTCACCCGCTCCCGTAATGAAATCTAATACAGACAGGTGTGATGATTTGCTGCGGGTCAGCTGCTGAGGAGAGTACAGTCAGCAATGAATTATGAGAATTTTATGGTAATCAATCAATCAAGTTGAAGTCATGATGGCTGGCCGTTCTTTGCTGGGTTGGAGTGGCAAGAAGAAAACAGAGATAAAGTCGTAATAGTGTAATGTACGTAAGTGTTGTGTGCATAATGTACGTAACGTTATGTAGTCGTGTACATGACACACCGTAGCTAAACTACCGTATTTACCGGTGCATAGTCCCATGCAAAAATTGAGAGGTCCTTTATGGGGCTATGCATCTTAGCTTGGTGTGGGTGTGGGAGTATGGGTAGCTTACGACCAGCTAGGTAGCTTCAGGTAATCTACAATACATATGGGGCTGTGCATAGGGGGGGGGGGGGGGGGGCGGCGCTATGCATGGGTCACTTTTTATGTTTTGCCAATATGTGGGGGCTATGCATAGGGGGCTATGCACCGGTAAATACGGTAAAGCTAGTCAACCGTACAGAGCAGTTGTATGATACGTGCGTTTTCAAACAGGATACTTATATGTGCGTTCGTACATGGACTTGAAACGAACGATGCTTTTACGTACGAACACAATCTTTATGTACCGCTCCATTTTCCAGCTTTACGGCTTCTTTGTTCTTCGGATTAGGATAGAGTGGATCCATATTCAGATTGGGCGTTGTGATGACATCGATATCAAAGGGCGCTCGTTCCCAATGCCCTGCAGCTTTCGCCATTGATTTGATGGAACTCTCATTCTGATACAGGGTGTCTCACGTTAGACCTCCCTAATGATCCGGCCTCATTACTTCCTATTGCATTCAATATCAAACTGAAATTTTGTCCCCAGAAACTCAAGAATATACCATACATTGTAGCAAAGCAAGCCACTATTGGCCTCGACAAACCCCTTGAAAGCTGCAAGAACCGTATGTTCTTGGGTTTCTGAGGACAAATTTAGCTTGATAGCAAATGTAACGCGGAAGTTGTAAGGCTGCATCGTCGGGGTGGTCTACGTGAGACACCCTGTAGTTGATAATGCACCACGGAATGGTCAGGCCTGCCTCCCAGCGCATCTGATCACTGATACTGCCCAACACAGTCATCAGTCCCTGTCCTCTGCGTTCGGGAATGACGTAACGGTGGTTAGAGAAGCCGAAGAAGTAGGTCATATCCCATCCGACCAAGGAATGATCGCTTTTCTTTCGGAGGCACGCATTGTGCAGGTGCTTGATGCGAAGTCGCATGCATTCCGCGGAGCCGTCATGGCGATAGCGCCAAACCGAATCCACCTATAGTCTGTTGCTGGAGAGAGGGGCCCATAAATGCACCCATTGCTCGTTGAGCGTGAAATGTAACTATGCACAAACGAGCCTTCTCATCGAAGTGAACGAGTTGTGGGAGGGGATGGCGTCCCTTTAATCCAGCAACTGACTATAAACGGCTTCCTCTTCCTTTAGTTTATCCACGTACAAATCTGATGGTAGGCGAGCCATCAATTGCTCCATGGTTGAGGAGGAATTGAGCCACATTTTCTCTGGATACCAAAACAGAGTAGTCTGCTCCATGTGTTGAGTATTGAGCCCCCTCTTGGCCAACGGGTCCGTTTGGAAAGCTTGCAGCACCGCTTGGGTCAACTGGTCATCGTGTACCAAAAAGCCGAGCAATCTTTCAGTCTGCTTGTTTGTCTCCAGTGTTGCAGTCATGGCTTTCTGGGTGAAGCGGCAAGTGTCCAGCTTGATAAAGGGGTTTGGAGCGAAAACGACAAAGGTGCACAGCTGTGGAAGCTCGTTGAAACTGCACCAGATCAAACTTGGACTGGGCCACTGATCCACGAAGCATTTTGCTCCAAAAGAAGCGGGAATGGCTCCCGCTAGACGAAGTTTGAGCCAGTGGTAGGGGTAGAGGCTTCGAGGCAGATGGCACTTCATCTCTGCCTCCAGTTGGACAAACTCTGCATTCGACTTCAATTCAATCATTATGCTTTGCGAATCGTATTTTCATGCGGCGAAATCCGCGCACCGCAACACTTCAATCAACAATAGACAGAGGACCGAGCTGTACTATCATCCTGTGGTAGTTTTATTCTTCAATGGCATGCCGTGCTTGCACCACTTAGTACTGTGGTCGGGGCATTGCAGTTTGCTGTCACAGCCTAGTTAGGCCACAAAAGACGTATGTATGAGATGAGAGTTGTGTGCTTGCATGCATACGTAGTGACCGTACTACCGTAGTGAGTGACCGTACTTGACCTGTAGTGACCGTGTAGATAAGAAGAAGAAGAAACACTGAGCATTTTGAGGGCGGCACGTTCGTTCAACATGACGTCGTACATTACATGCATGACTAACCCACAGTTTCGCCTTTTCTTCTGGATCTGGGTTCAATAATGGGATTAACTTTTAGCCTTGTATGATACGTGCGCATTCATACAGGATATTGTATAGTGAGTGACATAAGTGTAACCTGTGAATATCTTTTGATCTTTATGTACATACGTGTTTCGTATTCGAATGGACTATGTTACACATGGCTATGCATAAACGACGAAAATATCTCTATGTACCGCTTCGCTATACTTCACTTCACAGCTTGGCGGCTTCTTTGTTCTTCGGATCAGGATACGGTGGGTCCATACTCAGATTGGGCGTTGTGATGACGTCGATATCAAAGGGCGCTCGCTCCCAATGCCCTGCAGCTTTCGCCATTGATTTGATGGAACTCTCGTTTTGATAGTTGATCATGCCCCATGGAATGGTCAGGCCTGCCTCCCAGCGCATCTGATCACTGATGCTGCCCACCACATTCATCACTCCCTGTCCTCTGCGTTCAGGAATGACATAACCGTGGTTAGAGAAGCCGAAAAAGTAAGTCAGATCCCATCCCACCAGGGAGTGATCGCTTTTCTTTCGGAGGCACGCATTGTGCAGGTGCTTAATGCGAAGTCGCATGCATTCCGCCGAACCATGGTGGCGATAGGGCCAAACCGAATCCACATATAGTCGGTTGCTGGAGAGAATTAAGGGACCCACGCACCTGCTGTGCTGCTCCTATTGGCGCGAAGTGTACTGTGTACAAGCATTCCCATTCTCATGGTAGTGAAGAATGAGTTGCGCAAAACCGGGCGGGGATGGGGTCCCTTAAACCCAGCAACTGACTATAAACGGCTTCCTCTTCCTTTACTTTATCCACGTACAAATCTGGCGGCACACGAGCCATCAACTGTTCCATGGTTGAGGAGGAACTGATCCAGTTTTTCTCTGGATACCAAAACAGCGTAGTCTGCTCCGTGTGTTGAATATTGAGCCCCCTCTTTGCAAGGGGTTCGGTGTGAAAAGCTTGCAGCACCCCCTGGGTCAGCTGGTCATCGTGTACCAAAAAACCGAGCAATCTTTCGGTCTGCTTGTTTGTTTCCAGTGTTGCAGTCATGGCTTTTTGGGTGAAGAGGCAAGTGTCCAGGTTAATTAAGGGGTTTGGAGCGAAGACGACGAATGCGCACAGCTGTGGAAGCTCGTTGAAACTGCACCAGATCAAACTTGGACTGGGCCATTGATCCACGAAGCATTTCGCTCCAAAAGAAGCAGGAATGGCGTCAGCTAGACGGAGTTTCAGCCAGTGGTAGGGGTAGAGGCTTCGAGGCAGATGGCACTTCAGCTCTGCCTCCAGTTGGACAAACTCTGCATTCGACTTCAATTCAATCATGATGCTTATGTACCCGTAGGTAGGTTTTCGTGCGGCGAAATCCGCACACTTCAATCAACAGACAGTTGTTTAGGACCTTAGCTGTAGAATGTCAATCATGTGACTTCCCAGTTTTTTAGCATTGGTACGTACGTACGTACCATGTACGTACATGTACATAATGTGTATGTATCATGCCATGCTACCACTTTACGTACAAACTGTACATGGTCGGGGCATTGCCGTTGCTGTTAGGCCACAAACTTTGATATGAGACGAGGGCTTTGAGTGCAAATACGCGTATACCGTAAATAATGTGACCGTACCGTATTGATAAGGAAGAAGAAACACACTGAGCATTTTGAGGACTTAGTCACGTTCGTTCAACATCGGGCGTTGTACGTTACGTGCGAACTCTATCCGACAGGTTCCTTCTCTTCTGGACCTTTGTTCAATCGGTAGTGGTACCAAACCAAAAGAGCTCCTTTGGCCCCTGGTCTCCTTCCCCTGCATGCCTACTGCTTCTTAGCCGGGGTGTGACCCCAATGCATTGCAAACCAATACTTCGGCTAGTCCTATGTACATACATGTAATGTATACGTATTACATTATTTTTAAAGAGGCCAGTTTGAATGAAGTGTGATGTTTTTGTGACAAAAAGTAGCGCCAGATGCTAATTTCTCACCATTTTTTTTAGTAGCGATATTTTGAATGTTAAACTTTTTTATCTGGTGTTCGGCCGAACAAACTGCCAAAACAATAAGCTGCAAAACTATTTGAACCAATTGGCTGAAGCCGCCTCTGGCGCTTGCTTGTTGGGACTCAAAATGACTCCGACAAACCGCTTCTTTGTTCTTCTTAGCGCATCAATTGTTCTGATTCCTGCAGTTATTGCAAAGGTGAGTGAGGTATTTGAAAATTGCAGTGGATTCAGGCCGAAACTCAAAATCGACGTTTTCCTGTATTTTTATAACATACGCAGGTCGAAAGATATGGTCTGAAATTTTTTAGACCCCGTATCAAGGGCTCACTCACTCTGTGCTAATGCTAGCACTGGGAACATAACATCGCATAGTACCTACAGTATATACTATTGCTAGGTATCGATACACTAACCTGTACAGAACCAAAAATAAATACCGTATTTTTGGGTGTATATCCCCCTGAGTATATCCCCCGCCCAGTGTATAACCCCCCATTGGCAAAACATAAATTTTGTCCTATGTATATCCCCCCTGGTGTATAACCCCCATGTACTGGAAGGTACCTAACCTACCTATGTAAGCTGGTCATAAGCTAACTATAGCTACTCCTACAACATGCTACCATGCCTATAAGCTTAGTGAGCATGTTTTGTACTAGAATAACCCTGTTTTGACCGCGATTATGCCCTAAAACACGTACTTTTGACCTCAAAAACATGCCTCTACACACCTCTCAAAAACATAAATTTTGTCCCATGTATATCCCCCCAGTGTATATCCCCCAGTGTATAACCCCCCATCTGACCTCTCGATTTTTGTATGGCCCCATGGGGCTATACACTAGTGATGTCAGAGTAAAATTCTGGGTAACTTTACCTGGGTTACCTGGCCGATTTTTGGCTGGGTAACTTTACTTTACTTTACCTAGTAAAAAATGAACTTCTACTACCAACTGTATATCCAGTGATAGCATGTAACATACCCGTGAAAATAAGCGCAAAAAATTTTTTTAATTCGACGATTATTTTTGACCAACCATTTATTTCGGCCCTTATTCTTAGACAAATGGTTGATCTGAATTTGGGACCGGGCCTCGTCAGTAAGACAATCCCAAATTTTGCAATACGCATACTGTACAACTAAATAGCGGTAAATAATAGCAATAATAATAATAAATATTTTGTTTACCAATCCGTTGTCTCCTGCCAGACTGGCGGTTGAACCAGGCAAAGTAGAAATGTGGTTGAAACTGGCTTGGAAGTTGAGGCGAAGTTGGTGCAGCTTGATGAAGTCCATTTGATCTTGATACTAGATGATCTAGATCTTGATCTAGAGCGAAAAACGTTTACCCAGCTTTACTTTTACCCAGAGCTGAAATGGCTTACCTAGGTAAAATCGAAGGTCATCCAGGTAAGTATGTAGTACTTACCTGGGTAAAACTCTGCCTATCCTTCAGTACTTACCCGGGTAATTTACCCGGGTAAAAGCATGTAGAAGGAAGCTCATATCAAGAAATAGTGCAGTTTCATAGCAAGACGTCTTTAAAGATGTCAACTTTTGGTGTGGCGTAGGAATATAAAGCCGTTTCTGACACCTTCAGAACGGTACAGTGGTGCATAAATTTCATTGTATCAATGGTAGCCACCTAATTATGGCATTTATTTTGACTGTATGTGAATAAAATATGGGAAAATTTAGGTGCAATTTTACCCGGGTAACTTTCTCAGATGCAGTTTACTTTACCTGGATGGGCTTATGCTGGGTAAAGTTATCTGACTTTACCTGGGCTGATGCGTTGCTGGGTAATTTTACCCGTACTTTACCTGCTCGAAAAAGACCCAAGTTGACATCACTACTATACACCCAAAAATACGGTACCTAACTTGTGACTGAATGGAAGCTTTAGGGGACTGAATGGAAGCCTGTTGCTACAAGCGCTAAAGCTTGCAGCTCATTTGTCGGTGTATGGCGCAACGAACTGGGCTCCACGATGAACATTACCAGTCAGACCAAAGATGGCGGTCAATTTTCTGGCGTATACATCACCTATGTGGACGACATAGGAAAGAAGTTAGGCTGACGATTCTTTAGCTTTATTACCACCGTTAAAATCGACATACAATAGGTACGTAGCCTACTTACATACACTTAGTACGTACTTTGTACAATAGGTGTGTACATTGTAGCTGTGCAAGCATGCATACACAACACTGCGTCGTGATGTAGTGTACAGTAGTTATGTATAGGTAAATAATCGTACGTACGCACATACAGTACTGTGCTGTTTGTGTGTACTGTATCAACATTGTTTGTAAGTTGTAGTGTATTCTCTGATTCAGAGAACTGTACTCACCCATTCTTGGGCAGGTCCGCGGTTCCCTGTTCTCCTTCCACACGTTGTGGTCGATTCCGGCCGTCACTTCCTGGACAGGTCAATGCTACTTTCAAAAGCACGCGACAACCTGGGGGCAGTCGACCGTGAAACAAACACTCCGCACCACTTGGATTATGACTATCGCAGTTGCTGACATCACCGACGCATGGACGCAGAACAAGTTCGTCAAGGCGACTTACCGTTAAGAGACGTTTTCTGTAAGGATTGAGAGTAGCCTGTAGTATAGGCGGAAGGGGGGTACTTTTTGTGAATCGAGATAATATGCCTATCGGATTCCCCATCAAAAACTGCATATGTTGATGAAGTTTTAGGAAAAAATTTGTTCAGGCATCATCGAGATATTCATGGGTAAAGGTGGGCAGGTCGCATTTTTGCCGTTTTTCAACGTTTTTAGCCATATTTCATCAACCGAAGGGCTTAGAGGGCTACAATTTGGTACACACATACATCCCATAGGGACCCAAGTCTGGACCAATTTTGAGCCCAATCCGCCACTTATTTGGCGAGATATAGCGTCACAAACTGCATTTCTGTATATTTTGCACCTGTTGCAAATTTAGTTTTTTGAATACCACGGCGCCAATACATGCCCTGCACGGGGTAAAATTTTGACAGCAAGTAGAGAAGGGTTAGGCCTAAAAACTTTAGTACTACCGCAAAAAATCTCTATAATTGGAATTGGGACTACAGTCCTCTCCAATAGTGAAAAATACAGCAAAAATTTTCCCGCCTTTTTTATTTTTCAAGATAAATGAGAAATACCACTGAAACTTTTTCCTCGTAAGTAGCCTATCTTATGTAGAATTTGATGTAGATTTCAAAAATAAAATTGGCTTTCCCAAAAAATTTAACCCTTACCCTAAATTCACAAAAATATACTACTTTTGCAAAATTATATGCTAGGGGTTAAATTTTTTGGGAAAAACAATGTTATATTTGAAATCTACATCAAATTCTACATAAGATAGGCTACTTACGAGGAAAAAGTTTCAGTGGTATTGCTCATTTATCTTGAAAAATAAAAAAGGCGGGAAAATTTTTGCTGTATTTTTCACTATTCGAGAGGACTGTAGTCCCAATTGCAATTATAGAGATTTTTTGCGGTAGTACTAAAGTTTTTAGGCCTAACCCTTCTCTACTTGCTGTCAAAATTTTACCCCGTGCAGGGCATGTATTGGCGCCGTGGTATTCAAAAAACTAAATTTGCAACAGGTGCAAAATATACAGAAATGCAGTTTGTGACGCTATATCTCGCCAAATAAGTGGCGGATTGGGCTCAAAATTGGTCCAGACTTGGGTCCCTATGGGATGTATGTGTGTACCAAATTGTAGCCCTCTAAGCCCTGCGGTTGCTGAAATATGGCTAAAAACGTTGAAAAACGGCAAAAATGCGACCTGCCCACCTTTACCCATGAATATCTCGATGATGCCTGAACAATTTTTTTCCTAAAACTTCATCTACATATGCAGTTTTTGATGGGGAATCCGATAGGCATACTATCTCGATTTACAAAAAGTACCCCCCTTCCTCGTACTATGCAACCGCTACAGAAAACCTTTCTTAAATCTCTGGCGACCGTCTGGCCGCACTCATCTCTCTCTCTCTATTGCGGCCACCTCGCGGCCATGGCCATAGCCACAGCAATACTATGCTAACAGCGATGGCCACAGCGTGGCCGTTAGGGGAGCTTCATAAAGTGCGTCACGCTGAAATTCCTCTGTCAGACACCCCCCACCACCGTCACGCTAACGTCACATCGACTCCACCGCCTATTTCTGCGTGACGCACTTTATGAAGCTCCCCTAAGAGCTGGCTGCGCCCAGGTGATCACTTGAGCTGAGGCTTGAATTTCCGGGTCCTACTGTATGTTTGTGCTATTCTTTTAGTATTGGCATGGACACGTTTACCAGAATTTGACGAAATGCTGCGCGGGTGGGTAGCATTGATGAAGAGCGACCGAGCGTATAGTACGTACTACTGTGTGGACAGATTTCGATGGTGATTGATTACAAAACAGATTATCTCTGAACTTACATACTAGATGTAGTGCTAATATACTTCATTATGTATTACAAAAGAAAATGTATGCATAATTTCAGTTATGGTGCCGCAATATTTATTTATTACAGTATTGCCTTCTCATCTAGGTTTGATGGTTGCTGCACGTTTAGGTTCGGCGTGGTTTGAATATGGATATCGTAGGGCGCTCTCTCCCACTGTCCCGCTGCTGTGGCCATTGACCTCATCGAACTTTTCATTTTCGTATTTGATCGATCATGCCCTACCGATTCCCACCAAACCAAGCCTATTGTCGCTTTTCATTCGGAGACATATGTATACACGTACAGCGCATTGCTACGCAACCGGTGTTGCTGGGAAAATCTGTGTGCCCCCAAAATCGAATCAATCCACAGTGGCTTTGTGTGGCTGTCTTACTTTTGGCTGGATGCACGTACATGACGGGATGACATGACACCATGCATGCAATGAATGACAATACTGTACCTCTCGAAAATTGAGTGCTAGCTAAGTAGCTAATAAGCAGCGTCAGCCGTCAACCAGACAAAAATGCTTACTAATCGGAAGTTATTCATGAAGCGCAAAAAAGTTTAGTTTCATCTGCCGTGACGAAACATAAAAGGGACACGTCCATTGCCTCTGCAAAAACGGCGGCTGCTGGAAAGAACTTTGGTGGAGTGCTAAGTATTCCTCAGGCTAGCTAGTTCGCAACATGCTAATACTGCTTTTCAAAGTGGCGCTGTTTTTCGCGTCTGCTGCGCAAGCTGCTACCACCAGACGATGGAGGGCAGCCGACTATCCCAATCCATTCAGCGATTTCGCAGCATGTGGCAACTCTGCTCCGCTTCCCATTTGTGATCCGGATGCTGTTCTCACCTCAGAAGATCGTCAATCAGTCGGTGAATTTGCGAGCGGCGACACAGTTGCAAGAAGCTTTTCAAGCTCCTGCAGGTACAAGCCGCTTACACTGGTCTTCGCGCTGGTACAAAGGATATACTCTCATCGACCAATCGCGAACTTGAAAGATACGATTGCCTTTGCGAGGGAGCTGCGGAGAAAGTATAACTTGGACCCCAACTGCCGAAAGGATGTGCTGATTGTCTTCTCGTTGAAGGACAAGACCTACTTCGCGGTTCAGGGCGAATCGACTGGCGTACCGCCGCATCGGCTGAGGGATGCGTTAAAGAAACAGAGGCCGAAATTGGCGCAGAACCGGACGCGCGATGCGTTCGTGACAATGTCTGCGGACATTCACACGATGTTCGAAGCGGGACTCAGGACTGCACGGCCTCGTCTCATTAGGCCTCAGGTTAAAACCAGGACTAGAACCAGAACAACTGGTCGCCGGCATAGCAGAGAAAAGATTGACATTAACATTCCCTGGTGGGTGTGGCTGATTGTGCCACTCTTAGCCATTCTCTTCATCTGCTGCTTCTGCGTCTGCTACTTTCTCAAAGCTGCTACGGATTTGCTGTGTCCTTGCTGTGAAGTCGTCAGTGGAGGAGGAGGGGGTGGATGGCGTAGAGGAGGGGGTGTAATAAGGCACGGAGGAGGTCACTATGCCTTTAAGCATGGCAGAAAGGGCTCGGGCGATTCCGTGAGTATTCACAACTACTACGGAGGTGGTGGCAGAAAAAGCTCGGGAGATTCCGTGAGTATTCATAACTACTACGGAGCTGGTGCTTACCCGGATCCGTGCCAGCAGCAACCGATGATCTGTGATGATCCCGTGGGAAATGATCATGCCTACAATGCCACCACGTATGATGGAGGTGGAGGAACTTGGGGTGCTCCGGAACCGATGACAAATGGTGACATGGTGGTGACAGCGAATGGAGGCGGTGGGACTTGGGGACAACCGGAGCCTGCAAAGGAAGTTGTGGAAGCAGCACCTGCAGAGGCTGAACCGGAACCGGAGCCAGAACCTGAACCGGAACCGGAGTCAGAACCAGAACCTGATCCAGAAGAGGAATAAAAAAGAAGTGCAAAAGCTGTGCGTGCAGTACGTGTACAGTATGCATTCGAAAGAAAAGATAAAAATAACGTATAGGCTATTATGAAGAAAACGATCTGTTGTAAGTAGGCCTGCTGTGTATAGACTGTTGTGTGCTTTATGCTTTATGCGAAGTCGTGTGAACTATTCATTGGAAGAGGGATAACGAAATGGTCGGCACTGAATCCATCCGCTTCGTTTGCCTTTTCTTCTCTTTATGACAGATAAAGGCCTTCTCTGTACGTTACGTATACGTACATGATGTACGTGTATGTGTACGTGTATGTACGTACATACGTAGGTATGTTAATGTGCAGGAGTAAATAATAAATAAATAATCAATAAATAATAAAGGCACCAATAAATAATCAATGCTTGTCTACGGTAGAAAAGTGGAATAATGTTTGATAGGTACGTACGTAAGCATGTGACAATCATAAATTAGATTGGCTTTGATAAAAAGAGCATAAATGACGAAGATGCGTAAGCGTATGTCGATGATATCAATTATTATTAGTATTGCATGTAATTAGCTAAGCATAATAATTTGTATGTGGTAGTGCGTACGTAACGTGTAAAGATGCCAAGATTTTAGAGGCTTCCATGCAAAGAGCAGTACGTATGTGTATTTTATGCTGTAATGTATTTGATGCTTGGAAAGTTGGAATGCAAGTTGCAGTAGTTTTTATGAGGTTGGCAAAAATTTGCTTTCGTAAATCTTTATCGGCATTTAGCGAGCTTTGAGTAGGCGATCAAAATGGTGGAAGTGCTGTACATTTGATGCTTGGCAACTTGCTTTGTTTAGACTATTGGGCAGTACCATATATATGCAGTGCGCATGCTGAATGGGTATTCTTTAGTGTTAATCTTGATTGAATAAAGTAGTTCGAAGAAAGTTCAGGCCAGAACACAAAAATATCACATGGTGACCCGAACATGATTTGAACACGCAACCTTCTGACCTTCGATATGCCTTCGAGACATATCAAGACCTTCGATATGCCAGACGAACCTTTGGTGGTGACGTATTGTACGTTGACCCAGGAATCGTCATGTTGGCTGATTCGACCAACCACACCAATTATTACATCAAAAGAATACGATGATCAAGGACCACCCGGAGTTGCGGCTTAATGTTCAGTCGTTTGACGACATAATAAAGGTGGGAGACTTGGTTTTCGAGGGACAGCTAACTCCACCTGATGGGCGAATGGGTTCCTTGGTCCACTTTGCGCAATGCAAGCCATTGGAGCCATGGAACCACGCGGCGAAAAACATGCCATTGCCACGGCCATGGTGAAAGAACTGCTGACGTCGCAGGGGATGACAGAGGCAGAAGACGCCTTCATCATGATTCACGGATTGAAGGGATGTGAGCCACGCCAACTGACTGAGCTCCTGTTGCATTACAGAACCATCCAAGCGATTGCAACGGAACCCCCTTGGGGAGCAATTTTGGGGGCACGACCCATTATGATGGACGATGATGTCTACCTGATAAGGTACGACGTCGAGCTGGAGATGGTCGTGCGTGCGGCGTTATACTCACTCAGCAATGTAACCTGTCCGCACGTGACCGTGCATTTCCGGATTTTGATCCGCCTAAAGGGGTATGATGAAGACAAGGGTTGCTTTATCAGATTATTGGGCAGCACTATATATACACCCCATGGACATGGAGTGCGCATGCTGAATGGGTATTCTTTAGTGTTAATCTTGATTGAATAAAGTAATTCGAAGAAAGTTCAGGCCAGAACACAAAAATGTCACAGGTACATCATTACGTACGTATTACAAAAGAAAATATATGGATAATCTCAATGGTGCCGCAAATATTTTTTTACAGTTTTGCCTTCTCGTCTGGGCTTGATGGTTGCAGCATGTTTAGGTTCGGCGTGGTTAGAATATCGATATCGTAGGGCGCTCTCTCCCACTGTCCTGCTGCTTTTGCCATTGACCTCATCGAACTCTCATTTTCGTATTTGATCATGCCCCACGGAATGGTCAAGCCGGCCTCCCAGCGCATCTGCAGGTCACTGATAGCTAGCATTACGCTCCTCACCTGTTGACCCCGTCGCTCCGGAATGACATAGGTATGGTTGGAATACTGTAAGATGGGATATTTTAGGATACTTCGGAAATATTTTAAATGAGGGACTTCACCGTTGTACCGTCGGGACGGAGTAAAAAATATCAGCATTCAATTCAATAGCTATGCAGTAATCTATGCTTTGTTCCTGTCACACTGCAGCAAAACTGCAGTATCACTATGTCCGTGCCCTTGTTGTTCCCAAAAGAATGTAACCCCAACTTTCCCATCTAACAGTAGCCGAAGAAATGTGTCGATTCCCAGCATACTGTACCAAGCTATTGTCGCTTTTCTTTCGGAGACATACACTGTGTAGATGCTTTATGCGAAGTCGTGTGCACTCATCTGAAGAGGGATAACGAAATGGTCTCACAGAATCCACTTCGTTTGCCTCTTCTTCTCTGAGTCTGTCCAGATACAAGTCCGGGGGTATGCGAGCTTTGAGCTCCTTCAGTGTTACTGTAGAATGAAGCCAGTTTTCTTTTGATACCAGAAGAGCGTAATCTGTTCCTTTAACTGCAGATTGAACACGTGCCGTTGTATGTCTTTTGCACAGGAAGCAAAGAATTCTGTCGTTCTGAAAGCCTTCAGCACTTCGTTCATTAGACCATCGTCGTGAACTAAGAAATGCGATGAGTCTTTTGATCCGTTTGTTCGCTTCCATCGTTGCTTCCATGGCTTTCTGCGTGAAGCTGTCAATGGCAAGGTTGAGGTTTGGAATTGGAGCGTAAATGGTGAAGAGACAGTCGGTGAGAAGTTCGTTGAAGCTGCACCAGATCAGCGTCGGAGTCGGCCAGTGGTCTACGAAACACTTTGCGCCAAAGGAAGCTGGATAGGTGTCGGTCTGGCGAATTTGAGCCAGTGGTAGGGAAAGAGACTGCGTGGCAGCTGGGTTTTCATTTCATGCTCCAGTTGGCGAAAATCTGACATGGATGTCAACTCAATCATCCTCGGTGTTTGCTGATCGATCAGACTACGGGCTGGATTGTTAGACAATACTACGCTACAATAAGCAAGGCTACAATAGTGCTGCTTGATGCTACACAGTACACACAGCGACCAGCTGTTGTTTTCTTCAGATAGTGTCCGCTTCCTTTGGACTCATCAATTTGATTGATATCTCAAAAGCTACTAAACGTAGGTAAATGTATGTAGGTAGGCAACTAGGCACTACGTAGTACAGGTACGCTACGGCTACAGTATGTTACAATATCTTTAAAACACAAAAACGAGTGTCATGGGTATATGGCACGGCACAGCACAATGATTTCACTGCAATATGGCGATCAGTAACATGCCTGGCTAGCCTTGAGGAAGCTTCCATTTCTTCTTCGAAGTGCAAACCAAACGCTGGCTACCGTAATCCAAGTGAGCAGGAGCAGTCCAATGGCAGAGATCATGGTGCTCTGCGTCAGCGACAGGCACACTCGCGTTTCACGCTGATCTGGATGACCAACCGGCACCATTGATGAGGGGGTGCTGCTATGCGGAGATCGCGGAAGTTTCGACATCTGCACACAAATCATACTGACATTGTAGTGCAGTACGTACAGTACGTTATGTACCTAACGGCATCGCCAACTTTTCCCCAGTAACGTACGAATAGCTACATAGGTTACGCAGGCTAGACCATAATCATGGATACGTACATTTTCCTCCAAACCCAACGTCTTCAGGTCTGCCCTCACGTCCACCACTCCTGCTGTTTCCACGTCCTCATCCCGCCAGCTGCTTCTCTTCACCCTCGGCGCGAAAGCTGCCAATGGAAATCTATCTTCCGGGAATCTCGATTCGTCTTCAATAGACCAACAAGGCAGTATATAAATGCATATTCATCCATAGACGGACGGACATAGCACACTCTTGGCACAAGAAAAAGCAGCATAACGTACGTGTAGGCCTACTAACTACATCAGTGCTATAGGCCTACATCGCTACGTGTGCATAAGCAGTAGCTTGCTCAATGCTTACTCTCCAAGCCTTCACCACTGAACTCCTGTTGCTGCGCATCAACGACCTCTTCTGCTTGTTCAATGGGCTCATCCAAGAATGGTCTCCCTTCAAATATGTTCGGCCTTGGAGCCGCCGCGAACACATCGGGTCGTCTGCGCACAAATGGTCTTTCGACGAAATTTCTCGGTCGTGGTGGTTCTTGCAGAGGTGCAGTGGCGGGACGGAAAGGTGCCGCGGGCTGTACTCGACCACCGTTGGTCACAACTGGAGGCCAGGGGGCACCCGGCCTGTGGAAGACATTGGGGTCAGGCCTGCCCGGATGAGGAGCGAAGGGGGTCTCGGGGTGGCCGGCGCCGTGGGGCACGACTCCTTCGCCGCTGGGCAGATAGGGACCTGGAACCAGTGGAAAGGGCTGCGGTGGGGCTGGCGGAAGCGGACCCGGCGCCCTGGGGCCACCTCGACCACCGGGCACGACGCAGGAAGGCCGCGGACACTCCAGTTCCGGCTCCTGCAATATTACACGTGTATCTACCATATGCAGTAAGGCGATTGGGTTGGTCGATGGCGACTCCACCACGGTATTTAGTGAAAGTTTGGATCGGTGTCTGCGGGGTCGTCGACCTTCTTCAATCATCTGGATTCGTCAAAGGAGCGAGTGGAAAGAAGAATTGACAACAAAATGACGTCGAGAACCTCTCAGGCACCGATCCAAACTTTCACTAAATGCCGCGGGGTCGCCATCGACCAACCCAATCGCCTTACTCTTACTGCATATGGTGGATAAAGTAGTCATCTTATTACAATAGTGTAAACCCTTGTTTATACCCCCTGGGGCAGAAAAGTGTAAGCCGCAAATCACAGGGGTCATATTTGAGGGCAAAAATGTAATCTTTAGAAAATGGCCTATAGCATTGCATACACCACCGTAATGTCTGACCAAGGATTTTGGAGGACCCACCTTGACAACAATGGTGATCTGACACTGGAAGTAGAGCTGAGGCCGATCCGCGTATTTGAATACATGCGCCTCCACTCCTGCCATGAGGTCTGAGAGATATTCGGGATTGTTGAGCAGATAGATATCGCTGGCGCATCCGTCTGGACCCACCAGGTCCACTCTATCTCCATTCGTGTCGTCCACGAAACAAGAGTGAACGATCATGCAGAACGTATCCACTGGAAAAATAGCATCCATGCACGGTTACTGTACGTAACGTTTTGTATGTACCTAACGTAACGTAGGTGTAGGTATGCATGCCGGCCCACCCCTTTTCATGCATGAATCATGTCACGAATTCACGCATAATAGTAGTACCTGTTTCAGTGTCGCAAGTCCACTTATGGTAGACCTGCTGTCCAACGAACACAAAGTCTACTGGTGGTCCGGTTGGCCCATCTTCAAATATTTCGTAGCGACATATCGGCATCAGCACCGTGCGATCTTTGAAGCCAGTAGTCAGCATGCTATAGAACAAAAAATTTCGAAGAAGTTAGCGCAACAAAGCAATCTGTTTGCTCAGATATACAACGTGCTACAAGGTACAAACAATTACTGTAAATTTTGGTGTATAACCCGATATCGAATATAACCCGATATCAAATATAACCAGAACAAACGGGTCGAATTTGTTTGTACATAACCCGATCGGGTAATACACCAAACTTTACGGTACGTAGTGCAAACAAGCAGATGAGCATACGTACCTGACTTCGAACTCAGTCTCAATGTCCACGGTCTTGTCGGATTCCATGTAGAAGCACTGGATACGGTAGGCTCGGTCTACCTTGGTGACGAATAACGGGTGAAAGCTGATGACGAGAGAGAAGGAGACGAAGACGCCGAGAGGATTCAAGGAGCGCTGACGCGACAGACCGCAAGCGTTGAAGGGCAGCTCGATTCCGACCACCGGCCGACCCGACGCATCCACTCGACAACCCGGCGTCGCGTACAAACCCTGCATGTGTAAATTACTAAATTTGTTATACGTACGTGTGGGTGTATTTGCGTGTGGGTAGGGCCTCCATACATACGGTTCTGCGGGGGTAAAAGGATGGTTTTATGTATGGCAAGAGTGAAGCCAATGTTCAGAATAGTCAATATCAAACATTATTTCTGCCTTAACCGGTATATTATAGTCGCATGCGGTATGGTAGAAAAAATTGATGACACAGCGTACATGGCGAGAGATGTGTACTGTACACACATACATACAGTACATACTACGTAATAGAGTCAAGGCGGCCAGATGGGGCGTGCGCTAGTAGGGGCGCTTACCGTTACCCGCACTGCGCTGCGTGTTCGACTCACGTACTGGCCTCCCAAATTTTTCAGGCAACTTCCCTTGTCCTCGCATCTCTTAACACATACGGTGTTGGCGTACCCTGACATAGACATGTCCCTCGAAGTCCTGCTGTGTGTTGAAGTTGACGATGACAGAGGTGGGGCCGCACTCGATCTCCGGATCTCCTTCCACGCCGTTGTCCACCGGAATAGCATAGATAAAGCCAGCCACCAAAACAAGCACCAACAGAAACAATACTGTACTTCCACCAGTCTCCATCATGTCGCACACCTACGTACAGTACATCAAACTCTTCTTGGTCTACTAATGGAAAGGCGACGGTGTTTTACCGCATTTTATACCGTCGGCAACATCACTAAGGGATCAAAATCGAGCGCGACAACCCCGTCAAAACGTGAGTAACGACCCTCCCCTGATCCGTTTTGTTTTCGTCTTCTTCTTCGATCCGTCTCGCCGAAATCAACTTCGGTTTTGTTTGATATCCGTGTTTTGCGCATCCATCGGGTCACCACAAGGTACAGTAAAACGATGACCGAACATCGTAAAAAACCTGCAAGAAATCGAATGATCGCCAGAGGTGCAGAAAAATCATGTACACCAATGTATGTATGTAAAGGTGTTATCAATGCGGTGCCTGCCTGATATTCCGTCAATTTGTCACACCTCCGCCGAAACGGCGGCAAAAGACGCGCACCCGAAATGTGTCATTTTCCTTCGTCCTTATCTTGATCAAGGCTCAATTCAACAGCCATCAATCACTCTCCTGTTCCCAAATTTCCGTGTCATCTCTTCTTGTCGCATAGTGTATCATCATCATCCGTCGAAAAACAATACAATACACCGAACACAACACACCAACAGTCACCCACCAATAATAATTCAATGTCAATCTTCATTTTCGTCTCTTCCGGTTGTTATTCCGCTTTTTCTTCTTCGTTTCCTTCGTCAGCTTCACTGGCACTTTCCTTATCTTCTTCCGCAGCGGCGGTAGACTACTGCTTCTCTGTGCCACCTGCAAGGCTTCTGCTTTCCTCTTTCTCTCGGTCTCCGTCACCGTTTCGTGCGTCGGATAGCGCGTTCCTCCCCCTCCTTTTTTTCTCCATTGCGCCGCTGATGCCTGTTCGCTGCTCTGTTGCAGCTGACGTTTCAGTTCTGCTTCCAGTCGCTTCTTCTCCGCTTGCAGCTGTAGTGGCTCCTCATTGCTGTCGCTCGAGCTTTCGCCCTCCCTGAACAATAACAGAGCAACCAGTAATAGCGTACGTATGTACACGTACGTAGGCACGTAAACAGAAGCACCACTGTTGTTCATACGTACATCAGTACGGCACCGTGGGGAAAACCCGGCCACCTATTAGCTGTTTATCCGCAAAACCTGAACCAAATAAGCAGCTCACATGAAAGAGGAGATTTCAAGGAATCGCTTGATAATGACATCATACTTGTCTCAATCGGTCTATTGGTTGCTAAAATATGCAGCCACGAAACTGGTGGCCGGATTTCCCCACGACCGGATTTACCCCGCAGTACCCTACTACAAAGCAGGCTCACATGAAGTTATCGTCCAGTTCCAGGTCGGCCTCTGCAGCCTGTTTCTGGAACCAGCGTCGACGGGACTGCTGCTTCTTCGTCCGATGTTCCAGAGACTCCAGCGCACTCGCCAGTGCCACTTTCTCTTTTACCCCTGCCAACTGACGCTCGTTCTCGAGAGGAAACAGCGGCAAATCCTTCTCTAGAAGAAAATAAATGGAACTGAACGTCGCCAACTCATACGTAGCAATAGCAATCAAATCGTAGTGAATGGTGGGAAAAGGGTGCCGCCCGAGAGCGAGGGCCTTTCTGGCCTGCTGCGTTGTTGGATAGATGCATCATCAAACAGTGAAAAACTCAGCATAAGCAGTAGTACTATGTGGGCAAGAGTGTGCAATTGTACATATAACATACTGTAGCTTACAACATTCATGCAACATCAACATGTGATACGAACACGCATTATTCTGGCACGTACCTATAATCAATGGCACAGCTCAGTTGAATAAAAGACACGTGCTGTGCACAGTACATAGGGTACTGTGGGGGGTAACCCGGCCACCTACTCTCCATTTCACTTCCTGTTTCAGAAAATGACGAACCAAATAGCTCGTTCGAAAGAGGAGACCTTAGGAATCGATTGATATCCTACTTGTCTCAATCGGTCGCATGGTTGCCGAGAGATACTGGTTTGAAGCTTAGGTGGCCGGATTTTCCCATGGCCGGGTTTACCCCATGGTACCCTACCATACATACAGTACAGTACCCGTACGTGCTTACCCCGGTTGAGGTTCCTGCATATGCGGCGGTAGCAGTGCGCGTCCCGTGCGTCCACCAGCATGAGGCTGAGTCCGGCGGCGGTGGCCCGGGCCGTGCGTCCACTCCGGTGCACGTACACCTCCGCCGTCCGCGGCAGCTGATAGTGGATCACGTGCGAGACGCCGCGGATGTCCAGACCGCGCGCCGCCACGTCCGTCGCCAGCAGCACGCTCCGCTCGCCCGCTACAATGCAGACAGACACACCCACACCCACACGTGCACTGCACACTGCACTGCATTCGCGTAACGGTCGGTGCATACTGTAGCCTACGTGTATACATACTAAACGCTAAAACAGCCTGTCCCTTTCCTGAGCGAACAGTAGCGCACAAACGTGGTCAAGCGACCCTGCATAATGGTACTTATACGTAGTCTGGCCAATAGCAGTTGGCACTTGGACTCAAGGCGAGTTGCATAGTTTGCATGTACTTCTGCTAAATAGGAGTACACGAAGCGTGGAGAGAAATCCGCATTTGTAAATCTATTTTACGCAACGCGCCTCGAGTCCAGGTGCCAACTGCTATTGGCCAGATTATAGTCAGGAAGAGAAAACATACGTACTAGTGTAGAGGAAGAGAGAATAAATGGGCGTGTGAACACTACTGTAAGTACGACCTACCAGTAAACTGCTCCAGATTCTTCAGTCTCTGCTTCTGATGCATACGAGCGTGCAGCAGAAAGGGAGTGAAGCGCAGATGAGTCAGCAGACTGTAGAGACGACGCGAAGCATCCACCGAATTCGTAAACACCAGCGTGCGTCCAGGATAGGACAGCAGAAAGTAGAACAGGGCGCAATCCTGAAACAAGGAGCAGCACGCTGCTAGCTACAAAAACTTACACTGCTCAGTTACTACTCAGTCATAGTACCACGTACTGTACATTGACATCAGCCAAGACAGAGACAATGCACTTTACGTCGTAGGCATGTACAACGGAAATACAGACCTACAGTCAGTCCAAAGAGATAATTGTCTCTGGAGTCTAGGACCTTTGCCCGTGCAGCGAAGAACAGAAACTCCATCAAGGATATTTCTCAGTGTTTCACGTACTCCTACTCTGCATGAGTACATGTAACTTACGCAGCACGCGCAAATGCCTAAAGACAACTCTCGCATGATGGACTATAGCGTACAATGAATAAAAACCTTTTCTTCCAAATTAGAGCAGTTGACTCTGGCTTCCGTGAGTGACTCCGCCGTTCCGTAAGATCGCGTCAGATCGATAATCTTGCGCTGCTTTCGAAGGCCTGTGAGTGATACGATGGCATCTACAACACATGAAGAAGTCAACAATGTAACAACTAGAAACAACGCATTTGCAGTCTGTGTAGCAAAGCAACTATCAAAATAAACTTAGGACGACAAAATAATACCGAGCTTCTCTTTGGGTGTCATTTTCTCCGCATTCAAACGAGCAGGAGGTGGATGCACATAGGTGAGCGTCGCAGAAAAGACGAATGTTTGCCGATCTGAACATCCACTGCAAAGCAAATAGACACGTTCTTTTAGACAGTTCTTAGACCCCAACCTATTTGCAGTTTGGAAGGGGAAAAAATTGGTGATAGTGGTATCAAAATCATCCCTTTGTTGAACACGCTTGCTGGAATTACCCTTCACCCCTCCTTGAGTAAAGCCCCAGCTGGACGGAATTACCCCGCGCCTACACTATCACAGCGAATGCAACTCAACAACACTGCAGCATGCAGATCTGCCTCCCGTACCCTGTTTTAATAAAGTCCAATATGCTGGTGAGCTCTTCGAAATGTCCCTTCTCTACCATTCTGTCCGTTTCGTCGATCACCACGTATCGCAGATCTGAAGCCGATGCGAAATACTCGTCATCGCCCGTCTGTACACAACACAGAACACAACACAACACTCACGTCCGCATTCAGTAGTGGGCTACACATGTGGTGAGTAAACTCACGGTGAATTCGACGGTGAGTTTGAACTTCGAGTTTTATTTTTTTGTGTAGAGCATTCTCAGCACTTGCTCCTAAACGCAGTTCACGACGGTGAGTTTCAAACTCACGGTGAATTCACTGGACTCCCTATGCTTCATCGCATATGTACGGGGAATTCCCCGTGAGTTTACTCGCTACGTGTGTAGCCCACTATTGAGTGATGCTCATTCAAAAGCTCAGTCTGGCCAGAGAGAGTTTTCGCCATGGAACTCAAGTCGTGTTGTGTAGTTTGCATCTACTCCTGCAGAATAGGAGTACACGAAGCACGGACAGTAATCCGCATTTGATTCCATCTTACGCAACACTACTTGGGCTCCAAAGCGAATTGCGATCACGTTACTTGTTGAAGCAGAGCCCAGAGTCTGCCAGGAGTTCCCACCACAATATCCGGCTTCCTTTTGAGCAAACGACGCTGCTTCTCCACAGAAAGACCGCCTACCACGCAAGACAGCTGCAACATCAGCATAACCGTACATATATCATATACCAAAACAGAGTAGCACTTATCTGAATGCAGCATCACTTGAACAAGCTTGAATTCTACTGCACATCTAACCTTGATCTGGGTGTATTTCAAGATGGCCTCAATGTGTTGCTTGATCTGTATGGCCAATTCGCGCGTGGGTGTCAGGATTAGAGCTTTCAGTGTGTTCTTCTTCGCCTTTTCATCGGTCTCCAAAGCTGTAGGTGCATTGAGCAACCCAGTTACAATCGGAATAGCGAAGGCCAATGTCTTTCCGCTGCCCTAAAAATAGCACACAAACAACGCATATGTGAGAACCACATGTACACCCAAAGAATTGACCATATGCAATAAGCGACGGTGTTGGATCGCGAGGCGACCCCTCTGAATTAACCGTGACTTTCAGTGCAACTTTGACCGGTAGTCGACGCAAAAAAGTCGGCGCTGTCGTCTTTCTTGCTCGTTCGTTTCTTTCCACGCCGACCTTCGCGCCGACTGCCGATCAAAGTTGCACTGAAAGTCACGGTTAGTTCAGAGGGGTCGCCTCGCGACCCAGTACTGGCTCTTATTGCATATGGTGGATACACTACGAAATAAGAACATGCCCTGAACCAGAACATGTACAACAGTAGGTAAGAGAAGTAGCAAGAAAACGACCACCATTTGTCCCTATGATGCCCGATTCACAATGAAACAGTGGACGGTAGCCTTCCCTTTTTCTTACGCACAGGCACTTTATACGTAGGCAGTCGCGTAGTAGAGCTAACTTTCACCGTCCACCGTTTCAATATGAATTGCTAAATGAAAGCGTGCGCTAGGTAGCGTGTACCTAAGTAGTTACACGTACGTACCGTTTCAGCTGCGCCCAAGATGTCCAATCGATCTCTGATGGCAGCTGGAAGGCTCAAGCTCTGTATTGGCGTGGGATGAAGGAAGCCCAAGTCGAAAAGTGCGCGCAAAATGGCATCAGGCACACAAAGGCCGTCCCAAGCCTTCATAGAGGAGGAACAAGGCCACTGATCAAGCTCTTGAAGAAATATGCCCATAAGCTTGCTTGTGCACATGATACTAGATTTCAATTACAAAGTCGCTCAGCATGCGTATGCTGGTCTACTCAGATATTGCCAGTCTGAACAAACTTCGTAATGGCTTATTCACATTGGAAAGAAATGCGCTCGTCGTATGTCCGGCACATCCATGGTTGGTCATGCCTTTTGCGTACATCGAGCCATAGATAGACACGCCGAGCGTAAGCTCAGCAGCGCAGGTCTCCGATGTGAGTGGGCCATAAATAAGAGTACAGTACCTACCAGTAGAACTCGCCAAATTACTCTCTGCACCATCGGCTGCAGTAGAAGAATCGGACGTCTGTCCTTCCTCGGCATTTTCCACCTGAAACAAGATAAGAAACATCGTCGCCAATCCAACATACAGTACATACGATACGGTCTTTCAGTATTATGCAGTTGCATAGCAAGCAGGCCTATTATTCCACACAGAGACGTCGTGTTGTGTGGTGTACGTAAGTCGTCTCACCGATAGACCGCAGAGATTTCTGAAGCCGTGGGGGAAAGACTTACACCCAAAAATACGGTAATTTGATGCTGCTACTTTCAAACGATACCAGGCTACGACAACAGAAATCGCTCCATCCCATCAATAGTGCGCTAGACACGTGGTGAGTAACCTCACGGAAGTTTATAAGCTTTAGAGTTTTGCTTTGCGTTTCAAGCATTTCACAGGCTCCCACACAATAAACTTTTCTCACCTGTTCACCATCGTGCGCGACTTGCTAACGGTGAATTCATCGGTGTGCCTATGCTTCAACGCATACGTAGCACGTATCACAGTGCATTCACCGTTGGGTTGGTTTTACTCCATCGTGTACAAAAGTGCTCCGACCAATTACGTACTAACATACCGTTTTATCACGTTGTTCGTCATCCTCTTTCTGTTTCTTCCGTTTTTCATCCCCCACTTTTCTTCGTTCCTTCCGCTTCTTCTTCTGGGGTGCTTTCTTCTTTCCTTGGGACAGCTGTTCGGTGAGTTTCTTGAGGGAGGAATGAGTTCTGGTGGAGGTGGTGGCCATTTCTTCGAAGCTGCTCAAGAACTCATATTCCGCCGCGTTATCCTGAATGGTGTCGCCAGGGATCACCACAGGCACCCATTGGCCTTTGGTAGCAATTATTTTCGGCATGATCCTGACGATGACGAGAAAATTCTTCCTCTAATGAATGGGACCGCCTGCAGGCTGCAAAACCAAATATGCACAAGCCCCACTCGATGCAATGCAAACTTAATATTACGAGCAGCGCGTCGGGTGGGGCCTAAAAACGCATGCAAAATACGTACGTACTGTTGTATGTACGTAACATAGTAACACGGGCTATCCTATCCACCTCCACAGAAAAGTATGGAAGCAGCGACTTTTCGCCAATGCAAGGAACTCATAGAAATCATCGCAACATATCTAAACATTATTTATTGTATGGTGGCGAACAAATCGAACAGCAACAAACAAAATACTGAAGCAGACACAGGCAAACAACAACATGTCCAACATCAACAGCAACAGGCAAAAATACGTGACCTACTGTATACGTAAGGGTATCTGTATCTCCACCGAGTGCTGTGCATATATGACAATCGGGGATGTAGATTAGATACGATACACAGAATTTATTTAGAATGACTAAAAGAAACTAGAGGCGCATGATTTCTATGGGAAACTTGTAGGCACTGACCAACAGACTTTTGGCAAATTTCATTTTTGATCCAGCAACGATGTACGTATGTACATATTGCACCGCGACAATTTCATGCTTATCTACACCCCTGCATTATGCTATTTCTTGCACTTGGCATGACAACTCGCACAGGCTTTATCCTTATCCGTGATGATCGTGCATTTTGCTCTGCACCAGAAGTCCTCTCAGCTCCAGACGCTTGGCCATTGCGCGAGAACTCCACTGCTTCCGGTAGGAAATAGCCTGATCCCTGCACACAGCAACAGATTGCACCAATGATGCTGCGTTCACATAACCGACGACGTATATGTAGTCCAACGTGTTATACGTAGCTAAGAGTACAGGGTCGCTGTCTCTTTTCGGGCGTTTACGTCGGACATAGCGGTAGCACGTACGTGACCGGTTATCTGAACGCAGAGCATGATCGGGGCAGAGGGTCGGGTGTTTGGTCAAAGCGGGGTAATTCGGGCCAGAGCGTAATTTCGGGTCACCCATCCTATCTCCGGTTGGCAGTGAATGTGCTACCAACATCATCGTTGCACCTGTATTGCACGCTATACATACATACACGTTCTGTTTTGGTGCTCACAGCATCTCTTTCTTCGTGGTGTTGCGGAGCAGAGCCGCTTCGTCCTTCGCCTTCCACTCCGTACATTTCCTCGCCAACTGATCCACGGTCGCCGACAACGTCTCCATCTCGCCGATCAAGCCACCTCCTGCTCCCACAATAATAGCCCCCACATAATCATTGACCAACCAAAAGAGGCCGACGGCAGTTTAGAAGGAGGACGTGAAGTACATTAACCCGCTTCGTAATTCCAGGCGTCCGCCTGTCCGTAGCCACCCGGCAAACCCCGTCCATAGACGGGGAAAACCCAGTCCGTAGACGGGGTTTGTTTTTCCACCCCGTCTACGGACGGGGTTTGCTGGGTGGCTACGGACAGGCGGACGCCTGGGATTACGAAGGGGGTTAACACCTACCCCGAGAAAGCGTCATTGTTGACAACACAAAAAAAATTTTGTTGTCCGTTTTTATATACCGTATTTACCCATGCATAGCCCCATGGGGCTATGCATAGGGGAGGGGGGGGGGGGGGGGGGGGCTATGCATGGGACATTTTTTATGTTTTTGAGAGGTGCACAGAGGCATATTTTTTAGGTCAAAAGCACATGTTTTAGGGCATAATTGAGGTCAAAACAGGGCTATTCTAGTACAATACACCCCCAAGCAAGGGTATTGGCATCTTAGCGGGGTGGGGGTGTGGCGAGGGGGCGCTTATGACCAGCCTATGTTGGTCGGTTCAGGTACTGTACTGTACGTCTGGGGCTATGCTGGAGGGGGGGGGGGGGGGGGGGGGGCCCTATCAATAGGGCATTTTTTATGTTTTGCCAATATGGGGCTATGCATAGGGGGGGCTATGCATAGGGGGGGGGGGGGGGGGGCAATGCATGGGGAAATACGGTAGTGTTGTCGGAACGGACAACAAACCGACAACAACTTGTTGTCCCTTTGTTGTCGGTTTGTTGTCCGTTTTCGTACCGTTGTTGTCCGAACCGACAACACCCATACACAGACGTGGGCCCGGTTTTGAGGGTGGGGGTCTGTCAGTGGGGGTATGCAGGGGGACAAAAGTGGGGGGTGTTGCGTACCCCACCAAAAAAAATTTTTTGGCCACGTACCCCCAGATTTTTTACGTACCCCCAAGAAAAAAACGTCACGTACCCCCAGCATATTTACGTACCCCCTACTGAAAATGATATGCTACATAACCCCACACAGTCTATGCGTACCCCCAGAAAAAAAAATAAATGAACAATATTTTTTGCATGCAGTGCAGCAGTCTTACTGTTGTGCACATTGTAATACTAAAAAAATACAGTGGTGGGATGATAAGAGTGGTGTATGTACAGAGTGTACCATAATAAACTGACCGGATGTTTGTGCCTCTCATTCATCAGCGGAGCGTTCGATTTCAGTACGCTCTTTTGTAGTTTGTAGCTAAGGCTTCAAAGTTTACGCAGGTAAAATTTCAGCCATGTAGTCCTTCTATCAAGGAAGTTATGAAAGCTCAAACTTTCGGACACAAAAATTCATGTTTTTTCACTATGGGGCTAAACCCGGGTTTTAAGGCCGAAGTTAGCACTCCACGGATGAGTTTCTTCAATTTTCTTCACAATGGCGCAGTACATTTGGTTCTGCCGCGTCTTTCATGGGATTTTGAACAGGATTTGAAGATGTATTTGCTTTTGGATGGTAGAATATGCTCTATATTGTGGTGAAATATAAGGCAAATCCTCGATTTCTGAGGTCAGCCTTTCTGAGTTGTTTTGAGCCACTTCCTGTTGCCCTAGAAAGTTGAAATTTTGCATGCATAAACTTTGAAGCCTTGGCTACTAATTGCAAAAGACCGCTTTTGAAAATGACACCCCACTGTGGTGATAGAGACACAAACAGCTGGTGAGTTTATTACGGGACACCCTGTACTATCATGTATGTATTATTCAACCATGTCGATGTGAAATGATGGTGATTGAGGGTGACAACAATTCTTGTAACAACATTTCTTGAGCATGCATGCACTGTGTGGAGTGTGTAAAAAGTCTGAGCGTGGATGTACGCCAGAGGAAAAAAAGGGTGGGGGTACGTGTCCTGGCGGACAAACTGCTGATTTCAAGTTTGGGGTTACGCGGTGGGGATATGCTTAGCTGTTTTTTTTCTGGGGGTACGCGGGGGTATGTTGCTTTTCATTTTTCCTGGGGGTACGGGTGGGGGTATGGAGAGGTAGGGGTGGGGGTGCGTTCAACATACCCCCCTCACCCCCAGGCCCACGTCTGCATACAAAAACGGACAACAAACCGACAACAAACGGACAACAAAATGTTTTTCGTGTTGTCAACAATGACGCTTCCTCGGGGTAGGTGTTAAGATACCATGATGGCGTATTGGTGGGGTATACCCGGCCACCTACATATGAACAAATGCTTCAGTTCAGTACTAGATGTAGGCAGGGTTTACCCCACAGTGGTGCGCTTCAGACGTGAACTCCGAATTCGCTCCGAATTCGGAGCCCTGCCTATGCTTCAACATGTAAATCCTCCGAGTTTGCTCCGAACTCGCTCCGTTTTTCCAAACGTACGTGTGAACTGCCGAGTTTGAAAATCGGAGACGTGTGAACCACCGGGTTTAGCTCCGAACTCGGAGGATTCTCGGAGCAAAAGTCGGAGCTAATCAGAAAAACAAAAAACTGCGCAGAAAATTTACGACGTGGCGCGTGAACCTCCGCAAAGTGATAAAAGCTGCTCGGTGTTGCTTTCTCTCCTTGTGAACGACTGAAAAGAAGCGCGCCGTGTTTATTCGGAGCAAAAACGTGTACGTGTGAACAACCGAATTATGCTTCGAATTCGCTCCGAATTCAAAGGCTTCTCGGAGCGAACTCGCTCGGAGCAAACTCGGAGCACGTCTGAAGCGTACCAGTACCAAGGATACGGCGCAAGTACCGAGATTGTGAACTGCTTACGTTCCTCGTGCACGGTGTCCAGTTCCTTCTGCAATTCCGGAATCTCCATTTCCACCACTTTCTTCCGCTGGAATACACAGTACAGTACGTATACCGTCACGTTTTGTGCGGAGGTTCACATAGGAGGGAAATGCGCTCGACGTACGCCATGGACACTGCCCACGCCTTTGCATAACGCCGAGCCGTGTGCGTAGGCTTCGAGCGTTAAATAGTGAGGCGTACGCCAGACGCATGTCTCCAATGTGAATGCGCTGTTTAGACATACATTCTGCTTGAAGCTGGTCACGAACAGATTGCGCATCGTCTTGTTCTGATCCCGAATCACCAACCTACGTATGAAGAAATTCAATAAAACCACACCCGTGTAGCACATACGAACGTATACCTACTTTACAATAGGCCCCAAGCATGCATGGGGTAGTGCGGGATAATTCGGACCACCCCTGCTTGTCTTCACTTAGCGAAAGGTAATTAGGCAGGCGAAAGGCGAATCACGAAAACTGTACTATCTTACAATAGATGAAATTGCAAGGAAAATTTTAATGGCATACGCACATCTACTAATTTTACGTTTTCCCCGACTTTCCCCACAGAAGATAAGGATAACGCCGGGTGGCCCGAATTACCCTGCACTACCATGCATATGTACGCTTTCGCATCTTCCTTGACCTTACTGTAAGCTCTGACGCTGATTTTTGATGGCAAGACCCGTTTTCTTCATCTCCTCCATATCAGTTCTGCTCTCATCCACGTATTTCTCCCATCTTCAATGAAAACAACGGCATACGTACTTCACCACTAGGCAAAGAGCCAATTTGTTGTGGCCACGCGGACTAGGTTAAAGCAGGCTTACTCGGAATTGGAGCATTGCAGATGATCCAGATTAGATTCGGCAGCATCAGCCATGGCTGCAAAAGAAGAACATTTGCTGAGGTACGTAAGTACGTACGTACATTCATATCGCACAAGTTGTACTGCACATAGAGATACAGCATATGTGGGTCCAGGTATGTATTTACATATTTTAGTAAAATGTGCAAGTGTAGACGTAGACTGTACAGATGAGGTTGTGATGATTGTAGAAAAAGAATCAACACTTTACCCCTTACCCTTCAGTTTCATCGTTTGTTCTGCCACATTCGGCGACACCACTGCAACAGGAAAACAAAGCATCCGTAAGTCACACAGCTTGACCGAATTTTACGAGAATAAATGACAAGGCAAGGTAATTCGGACTGATCGCTAAGTAATTCCGGCCATATTTCTATTGGGAAGGGGGAATATTCGTGATGGTGCTGTGGTACCAAAAGCATCCTTGTGCGCTCTGCTATTTGGTGCTTGTACGTTTAGTACATTTGCAGGGATTCCCCCTCTCCCCCCTAATTGAGCAAAGGCAAGAGTAAAGGTAGTCCGAATTACCCCCAGCGGGCCCAAATTACCCCGTACTATCATATCTTTCTTACCCTCCTCCCGTTTCGATCTTCGTTCTTCTAGTTCCTGTTGCTTCCGCGCCAACAGCTTCTCATCTTTGGCATTCTCTGATAAAAGAGCACAAAAGCAGCGTTCGTGATTCGCCATGCGAAGTAAATGCAAATCCTTGGTATCCACCATGTGCAGCAGCAAGGCGATTGGGTTGGTCGATGGCGACCCCGCGGTATTTAGTGAAAGTTTGATTCGGTGTCTGCGGGGTCGTCGACCTTGTTCAGTCATCTGGAAGCGTCAAAGGAGCGAGTGACAAGAATAATTGACAAGAAATGACGTCGAGGACCTCACAGGCACCGATCCAAACTCGCCATCGACCAACCCAATCGCCTTACTGCATATGGTGGATATGTCAGGCGTCAAGTACTAATTGTGATGGTCCGTGCGTAAAGACAGAAAAGGGTAGGCTGCTTACCCGTAACGACTTCCTTCAAAAGTCGTTCCACTTCGATCTGAAATTCCGTCATCTTTCTTCCTTGATTTCTTCTGCTGCTTTCTTGCCTTATCGTCGCTTGACCCTCAACGAATGCTGAATGCAGACTTCGTTTTCAGTCTTGCCTAGAACTCTTCAAGAGATCAAGAGAACAGAGAACTATTTACTATAATAAATACCAAAATTCAAAAAGGCAACGATAGAAAGCTTTGAGTTTTGTTGAGCGAATAAATATGATCAAATCGATCGATTATGATTGTTTGATTGATTTATCAACACCACACCACACGTCTAAACAACAGTGATCGAGTAGAGACGATCGACAAAAGCGCGGGTGCGAATCTCCGACGGCGCGACGCGCATTGCCAAGGACTTCTAAACTATAATAGATATTGAAAAATTTAGGATTCCTTGCTTGGCTATCGCACGCGCGACGTCCTTCACGCTTGTGCGCATTTACAGTTTTATTGCGCGTATTCAAATTTTCCGTGAATTTCGGCTCGCGCTAGTCGCGCATTCAGATTTTGCTTTGAATATTTGTTTTTCAAACCAAAACGAGGTGCAAGAAAAGGTGTAATCGCTCGAAAATCGATCGAGTTGCTTTGTCTGGCTTTGTTTTTCTTGTTTTCGCTCTTTGTTTTGTTGCAGATCAGAACAACTTGCTCACACTCTTGCATGCACGTGATATCGCCGACTCCTACGGGGAAGTAGAGGCCTGTTCACCACAGACTAATAAATCGCAAGGTCTGAGCAGGTGCAATGATGGCGACGGAAAAATTGCCGCAGGAGGAGAAGGATATGATGATCAAGAAGCAGTTGGAGACAGAAAGTAAAGCTGTAGTTTATGATGACTAGAACGGACAATTCCATATTGTGGAGGGCGCTTTCGCATAAAATTATATCATATAATTTTATGAGAAAGCGCCTCCATTCTGATATAATTTTATGCGAAAGCGCCCTCCATTCCAATGAGTCGTGTATCGGCCCCCAAGCTCTCGACGCGTGGGGACCGAACCACGACTCTTTACAGCGTATGGAGCTTATAATAAGTGGCGAGGCTCTGTTGTCCGCATTTTAGTTGCGAAATCTGAAGCGATGGCGAAAGAGATGCAGGAAATTGACGAAGAAATTGCTGGTAAAAAAGAAAGAGCAGTTTGTCATTGTGTACAGTACGTTCGCCCATAGGTACTGTACTATTATACACAGATACCGTGTGGTGTTACGTTGCGTACATACACTTATTGCAGAGCTGGACAAGGAAATTGAGGAAAAGACGCTCTTCAATGGACTGCAAATACAGCTGGGCAAGGAGTACCAAACGCGCATCAATATGATCTACGAGAAAATTGACTCCAAGAGAATCTCTACTGATCGGTAAGGTCTGGATGTTGTTGTTCTATCATGTACAGGTAGCTGATCAGCATGGCGTAGTGATTATTACGACAAAAATTGATAGCATCACTCTTGCTTGTTGCGTATTGCAGCTTGAAAGAGACGTACAGTGTGATGGAAGATCAGAAACGGAGGCTGCGCAAGGAAAACGAAGATGACTTGGCTGCATACAATGCTATCAAGTATGTACACACACGCACACGCACACACGTACGTTCAGCTACCGTGTACCATTGTATTCGTGCGGTAATACTTATCTACTGTGTATACAAAACAAATAAACAAAAACGCTATTATGGGAAGAAATAATCATCATAGCGCTGGCTAATTCGGGCCACCCTACAATACCTCTTTCTTCATTACCAGGCAAGGGTCCGTTTTATACAGCGCTAAGTAATATTGTGCCTACCCAACTGGAGAAAACAATACCATTCCATTCGTTAGGGCGACCCGAATTGCCCCATTTGCCCCGAATACCTGGCACGTACTTACGTAGCATGAAGAATTCATATACTTTCTTCCATAGGCGGAAGAATAGTGTTCTTATGGAAGTTTAAGACGAATTCTTGGTAGCATGTACGTACAGTACTGTGTTTGCGTGCAGGAAGCAGTGGGAGGAGAAAGTGGAGGAGACAGTGAGGGAAGGAGAATAGTATTCTATGGAAGTTTATGAATTCTTGATATGCGTGCTGCAGGAAGCAGTGGGAGGAGAAAGTGGAGGAGACAGTGAGGGAAGGAGAATATATTCTATGGAAGTTTATGAATTCTTGATATGCGTGCTGCAGGAAGCAATGGGAGGAGATAGTGGAAGAAACGGAAGGGAAGCGACAGGAGTACGAGGCCAAGTATCAGAGCTTCAGCTGGGTCCTACAGAAGCAGAAACTGAGCAGTCAGCTGCAGGAGTACAAGCAGGACATCCTCAACATCCAGCAGAAGCTGCAGGAGAAACGGAAGGAAAAGGAACAGTTGGAAGCGGAAAGTATGTAGGCTACGCTTTTTTGCATACTGACTGGAAAATGCATCAGCCATCAGTGATGCTATGTACGTAGGAGCATATCGCTGTACGTACGTTACATGGGGTAAACCTGCCTCCTGGCCCGACCTCTTAGTACTGAAAGCCGTTCTTTGTACACGGGTGGCCGCGTTTACGTACCCCAGAGATAATACGGACGGGTTTATCCCACAGTTCCCTATCATGCTTACAGTGTAGTACGTACGTTGTACCCACGCACGTTCTAAGGGCACAGGAGTCGTCGTAACTTGGTTGCGCCTTGTTTCAGTTGTGGAACTGATGAAGTATCCGGACGTTGCGACGATTGTGAGCATGGTGAGCGCTCTGCAGGCTGGACACACGGCGCGCGCCTCCGTCCTGCGCGACATTCTGCAGCTGCGTCGCCTGGGAGGAGGAGCCAGCACGGCTGCAGCTGGCCAACTGCAGGGCGGCAGACACGTGACCTTCGCATCGCCACCTGTTTCTCACGTGGTAAGTGATATTTTTAGAGAGGTCTCGCAACATTAGCTTTTTGCTCAAGACGCGTTCACCGGACGTCCATACATATCTAGGACTGCATGATCGTGTGCGGTGCCACGTACTCCTAGATACGTACGGTTGTACGGATGTACAACGTATGGTGAACGCGGCATCTCACGCGTCTTACTTACGTACGTTCGTACAGCAGGATTATTTACACGGTACTGCACGCATTGCGACAGCTCTCAATAATTGTGGCATTTGTTTTGCTCATTCAGTGGTCGGCCTGTCATTTTTCTTTTTCCTTCCTTCCTGCGCGGTTGTCTTTTTGGTTTTTCTTCCCATTTTTGTTGGTTGCTTGAAAATGACTGAAGAACCGGCGAAGTCCAGTTCCGTGCATCGGCCGATCATGTACAAGCTGCAGCACAAGTTCCGCGTGCATAATTTCGCCAGTCTGCTCGACACTTATCCCACCGGCAAGTGCGTCAAAAGTCGGAGCTTCTGCGAGTCGCGCCTGGATCCCGCCTGCGCCTTTTTCATCAATCTCTACCCCACTGGCTGCCGCAGTCCTTTCGAAGCGTGGACTTCCATCTTCCTTCACTTGAAGCTGAATACTCCGCCCCCAGGAGATGGCGTACTGGAGGATGACAACATAATCAGAGGAACAAGAAGAGTAGAAGTGGAGACTACAGGGGTGCGCAAGAAAACTTCAACTAAAATGTCAAGGGGCAGGGGGCCCATATTTTTCTGCTGTAAAAGCGGTATAGGTGGAATCAAGCTCGTTATTGCAGGTCACTGCTGCACAGACTGCAGAGGCGCCAAGCACTGTAGATAGGTGCACAGTGCTTAGCATGAATTTATTTGGTGCTATGCAATAGGAGCTTGGTTCCTGCATGCCTTTTGTGGAAGATATGACCGCTTTGAAACAACTGTCGTTTTTTTCTTGTGCACCCTTGTTTTACATCATCTGCTGCCAGTGCCACCCATGGCTCCTGCTACTGCTGCAATGGTCACAGCCCTGCTAACAGTCGCTTCTGCAGTTTTCAGTTCACGTTTCTGAACGAGAATACTGGTGAGGAGGCGGTGACGCACGCAGCCATCAAGGGACGCGAACTGGGCAGCGTGGACAGGACCAACTGGGGCTTTCGTCGCTTCTGCAGACAGCAGGACATCGCCCATCGACGTCTGCAGGCGGACGGCAGTCTGACCATCCTCTGCAAAGTGACCGTGCTCATCCCACCCACTGCCTGTGCTGCTGGCCTTCCTAATTCTCATCTAGCTTCTCTACAGAGTGCGGCGGCAATGGCGAAAAAGCGCTGGTTTCAAGCGGTTCTGACGCACTTGAGATGTGGCGAAGAACAGGCGGTAGCCAGCAGAGAAGATGGAGGCGGTAGTGTGGAACACTGGACGTTCGTTGTGCGGGAGGAAGGGGTAGAAAAAGCAGAGGAGGAGGAGTTTGTGGTGTCTCGGTTGTTGCTGCAGGCAGCTTCTCCAGTGTTCAGAGCCATGATGCAGCAGGATGGAATGAGCGAGACGCTGACTGGAAGGCGGGTGGAGATTCGGGATGCTCGCGTCACAATTTTCCACCAATTCGTCCAATTCATTCGCACTGGCAGCATTTCAGGGCCCGTGACGACAACCGCAGAGACAGATGAGGAGGAGGAGCAACAACTGGGTCAAGAAACAGCTACAGCTACTAGCACTCGTGATACTACTCAGCTGGAGCAGATGGGGGACTGTGTGGACTTGCTGAAGCTTGCGGACAAGTACGACGTGTCCGTCCTTGTGCGACTGTGCATCGAGCAGATTCAAGCAGCGCTCAACTCGGAAAATGTGCTCTTCTTGCTTCATCGCCTTCTTCCGCTCACCATACAGCAGCTACGCCCACATTTGCAGCAGTGGCCCAGCGGCTCCTTATGCCCATCTGTGGAGAGTAAGGTGGCTCAGCTTCTGCTGGGCAAGTGGGAAGTGATTGAGAGGGAAGAACTGTGGCATCGACTACGAGAAGAACAACCGCAACTGGTACTCGATTTGTTCAACCTGGTCATGATGCATCGCTCCTGCTGCAGCTGCAGTACTAGCTCCTGTCCTGCCATCCAATAAATTTCGTCTTGCTTGCATGTACACTGATATGCTGTAGATGAGGGTACTAATCGCTGATACCATGTGCGAATAAAGTGCACTGTGCAATACAACGACAAACGAAGAATGCTTTTTTTACAAATTGTATGTACAAACGCCTTGTTTTGGGGCAAAGTAATAATTACTTTAGCCACCAATACAGGGGCCAATATTCGAGACAAGTATGGCACCGTGCCGAAAAAACCACAACTGCAAGAGCCACTATTCTTCCACAAAAGTCATTTTTTACAAGACCCATGTTACCTACTTTTACCGCGGCATTCCACCATGCTTTCTGAACATGTAAAATGCAACTATACGTACCGTACGTACGTCACTGCGTCAACAATATGTGTTCTTTCTTGGATTTTTTGAAGCGCGCGGCTTCTCCGTCCGCTTCCAGTTCGGCTGATTCAGGGGCGCTGTGTCCTACTAATCGCCAGCAGCAGCAACAGGTTGCTCCAGCTACGATAGGGATTCAGAGCGAGCGAGTGGCGGAGTGGATGGCGAAAGGCGGCGAGGCGATGAGGCAGCAGCTGAACGGGGGCGGAGGTAGGACGGTGGCGGATGAGTCGGCGACGGATCTGGCGAGCGACGATGCCGTCTACGGCAGCACGCACGGCAGCGTCGTCAGTCAGGCCAGCACTCCGCGCGGCATGGACAACTCGTACGACTCCTACAATGGTGGACGAGGTAGGGAAGGGATGTACGTATGCTGGGAGCTACGTATGCTGTAGAATACCGTGTTTACCTACCGGTGCATAGCCCCACATGCATAGGCCCCTTGCAGAGCCCCATATAGGACCTCTCAAGTTTTACATCACCCCATGGGGCTATGCACCGGCAAATACAGTACGTACACGTGTGTACGTATAGGCGTACGTGACTAGGTAGGGTAGCTAATATTAGGATTCATTCATACGTATACCTACCTACCTACGTATGTACGAACGTACTAATCATATCCTGCCGTACTTACTTACTGTATACTTTCTTTTTTGTCAATCTGCAGACGTGCTAACTGGTGATGAGCAGGAGGCATTGGAGGAAGCACAGGAGGAGGTTGAAGAAGAAGTGATGGAGCAGGAAAAAGCGGAAGAAGCCGAGTTGATGGAGCAGCAGGAACAGGAGAAGCCTCCGCCTACTCCTCCACCTCAGGTAAAAGGAAAGTCATATATATGTACACGTAATGTACGATGTAGGACATATGTATCACTGGTGCGCTTCAGACGTGAACTCCGAATTCGGAGCCCTGACTGTGCTTCAACATGTAAAATCTCCGAGTTCGCTTCGAACTCGCTCCGTTGTTCGGAACGTGCGTGGGAACAACCGAGTTTGTAATTCGAAGACGTGGGAGTAATTGACGTTCGTTTTGGTTCAAAACGAAGTCATTCTAAACTCGGAGCAAACTCGGAGCACGTCTGAAGCGCACCACTGTCACTAGATGCGCTACACACGCGTGGCGAGTAACTTGAGTTTGAGCTCTGAAATTTGTTTTGAGTCTTCACACGGTCGTGGATTACGACCTCACATGTTGTCCATTATGCGACAACACAGTGGCCAACGCTACAGTGAATTTTACCATGAATGACTCACCACGTACATATGTATGTAGCGCACTACTGTATAGGTAGGTAGCTCAGTTGGCAGCGTAGGAATTCACTCTGCCTGGGTGGTTCCAGTCCCAGCGCAGTAGTGTCGTGTTGAATTTTTTTTTAGGTCACGACTCCTGCCAATGCCACCAAGGAGTCAGCTACTTCTTCTTTCTCCGCCATTACTGTTAATAAGCAGGCGGAGAAGAATCCTGTGGCTGCTTCCTCTTCCTCAGCTGCCAATTTCCAGCTGTCTTTGTTCGGTGGCGGTGAAGAGGAAGAGGAGGAGGAGAAGATGCAAGACGACGACGAGGGAGATGATGACGCCTTCAATCTGCTCACTTCTACCACCGGCAAGAAGACGGAGAAGAAGAAGAAGAAGGGAGGGAAGGAGAAAGAGGAGGAAGATGGAGGAAAGGTATGGACGGTATTTACACGCAGCAGGGTGGTGTGATAGCAGAACTGAAAGATTCTTTTACACCGGCCGTATCTTATGCGGAACGCGATAGAGAGGTCGATTCCCTGGCACATCTGGCCAAATGTTCCTTCTCGACTAGGTTTGAATCTCTTTCTATGACTGTGTGCGCAGGAAGATGATTTCATGGCGGCGATGTTCGGGGGTTTGAGCGCCGGCGGAGGCGCCACTCCGGATGCGGACGAGAGCGGCGACGGCGGCGGCTTCGACTTCCTCCTGGGAGGCGCGGGAAGCGGCGCAGGCGGCGTAGGCGACACCAGCACGGACAGCAGTCCGCAAGGCGGAAACAAGGGCGGAGTCCTCAGTCTCTTCGGGTTCTAAACCGACGCCGATCAGATACACTTACATTGTATGTATGTACCCAGGGTATGGTTCTGTACGTACGTGTATGGGTGTACGTACCTATGTGTATGCACAATGCTTACGTAGAGTACATAGGTAGGTAGGTACTACCAGGACTGGTACTACGCGTATGTAGGGTAGTGTAGTACGTTGGTACGAAACGAAGGTACTGTACTTCATAGAGGAGATGTATCAATCAACATCACGAGGAGGATGCATTGAATGTTTCATTTCGTTTTTGTTTGGTTTACCTGAAAAGGTTATCTGACTATCGTGTGCATGCATACTGCATAAGCATTGAGCTATTCCGGTGTTTGAATTGAGCTGACGATTGCTACGTGATTATGGCGTTATTGTTGAGTTTGTGTTCAGGTTTTGTTTCGTCATTTTGTTGCCAGATAAAGATCGCCGTTTATTGAGGTTGGTTTACGTATGAAAAATTTTCTTCTGCTGGGCAAACGCAAGTAGCCACATGGTATGTATGTACACATTACGTAGAAGCACATTTAGACACCTACGCCTATCGTATGGGGAACACAAAATTACTGCGAAAAGCTATCAGTGTTGTGGTGCTAAAGTTTAGTGCCGATTAGGGGGTCTTCTGTGTATGGTCCAAACAAAATTAGCCTCGTAATGAAAAAAGATGTTCCAATTATGCTAGAAAATGCGTACTGTAAAGGTCGGTGTATAGCCCTGCAGGGCAATACAAACAAGATCAGCCAATTTGGGCGGGCTATACACGGGATCGGGCAATACAAAAGCTCGGGCTATACAAGGGACTTTTGACCATCTGCTCATTTTTGCTCCAATTTTCACCCTAAACGCCATAGTCCATGTTCAACCTACTATTTTCAGCTACACAGGCCACACATTTTGTGGTTTCTGACTTACAATTCTGCGAACAAAGCCTTGTGAACGCAGTTCCTTGCACAGGCCGATATCGGGCTATATACGGGCCAAAAGTGAAATATAAGCCAAATTGGGCGGGCTATACATGGGATCGGGCAATTCACGGTATCGGGCTATACACCGACCTTTACAGTATCTCATGCATTAGCCCCAGCATTAGCCAGGGTAGCAAACGCATTGAACTTGGTATCTTGAAAGAATTAGACCGAGATTTTTCTCCATACTGAAGAAAAACGTCGATTTTGAGCTTCGAGATTCAAACCGTCGCAATTTCCGAAGTATGTGGAAGAAATAGTTGAAATTTTTTACACACCTGCGTTGAAGCCTTGGCTACAAAATACATAGAAGAAACCGCATGAAATTCTAAGATGTGGTTCCAGAGTTACATGCACGGAAAGGTGGACGGTTTATTTTGAGACACTCCGTAGAACAGTCTGCATGGCTAAATTTAGAATAAAAGCGAATTGCATCCCTTCGGCCAGTGTGGCAGCTTCTTATGTCATTCAGGGGCACCAATAGTTCGGTCGGAGGTTCGATTCCCCGCAGTGCTCCATTCCTTTTTTCTTCAATGTTTTTTGGCTGGCTTTATGCTTATACTGACTCGTTGGTTCAATCGGTAGGGCGCTCCGGCAGGGAAATCGGCCGGAGTTTGATTCCCGCCTTGCCTCTCTCATGTCCCTTCATTTCCAGCGCTCACCTGTTCAGTGTCAGTGATTCCGCAGTACGTGGTGAGTATATCATGATCGTCGGCTCTAGCCAGTTCCTCTTGGTTGTCATCAGCGTAGATGAAATGTAGCGCGTTCGCCGCGGTTGCAATGGCTTTTCCGAACATCCAATCACCACCTCCCAGACCCAATAGGCTGGAGTTCTGCTTCAGCTGTAAATGACCGACTGCCAGGTCCACTAGCTTTTGGGTGTAAGCAAATTGTAATGCTGAACCTTCTCCGGCCATTTTTTATTTGGAAAATTTTGGGGTCTCAAATTTTTGGAAGAATTTTGACTTCTTGGACGATAGAAAATTAGGATTTTAGGCCAATGTCAGTTGAAATATTGGGTTTAGAATTTTTAGGGGAATGGTAGTGGTCTGTTGGATTGAAATTGACGGGGTTTAGGTCACAGGTTAGTTTGGGCTAGTTTAGGGTTGTTCAAAATTTGTAGGAAATTTTGGGGGAATTCCTGTGCAATGTTGAAGACTGGGAAGAATTGGTAGAAAGTGGTGGGGTAAATGGGGGTAATTTGGGCTCAGTTCGACAGCCAGTCAAAGTGGGTTGGCGCAGCAGCAATCGTTTACTGGTTCCTGGGTGAGTTCACTCTTTCAATACCTCCACCCCACGTTTCGGTTTTTTGTTCTGCCATAGGGTCTGTCGGATTTTCCCTTGATTACCCTACCCACTTCTGTATTGTATCTGTTAGCGTAATACAGCTGCGTACTATACACTATGGTTGAAAGCTTTTCTGACTTCGCGGTGTAAAGTAAAGTAGAATTTTAGCTGGCGCTAAAGCCTTCAGCCTTCTCATATTGCGCTAAATTCGCGCTCTTGTGTGTAGTGTAAGTCTGCTACGTTGTGTGTTTACTCAAACGGAAGCCAGGGTTACTCATCGCTATGGACCAGTTGTGCTAAGAAATTATGGGTGGTCGAGATCGAGAGCTGACCCCTCTTTATTACACTTTTCCAGTGGATGTTTTCCTTTCCCCTACCGATCAATAAATGCGCTGAAAAAGTGTAATACTGAGGGGTCAGCTCGTGACCTGACCTGTGACCAGCCATAATTTCTTAGCGCAACTGGTCAATAGGCAGCGCTAGCTACTAGAGGCTAAGTAGCTTCCTCTTGTATAGCATACTCGATGTAGGGAAAGTTTTGTGCATTAGGTTCGTACAACTTCGAAGAACTTTGAGGGCTTTTTGATGACGCAGGTTTTGGGTGCTAGTTTGGTTTGGCTTGTTGATTTGAGTGCAGCAGATTGATGTGATATGAAGCCAAGGAGTTTGATTTCAAAACTGATACTGATAGCGGTGCAATTTTACATAAAGAAACCATTGCACGTACTACGCACGAAAAGTTGAAGATAGACTAATGCAAGCAAATCAAATCCTGAACAGTATTTATTCACATCTATTCGCTGGTTCGCTAAGGATTATTGGTGGTAGGCGACCGATAAAAGAACGCACCGGCACCGAGAAACAGAGGGGACAGCTCGCGACTACCCATACTTCTAGGCGCAAGTAGCGAATACATTGTGTTTCCATTTTCATGGATATATTCGTCCATGCAAATTTTATTTCATGCCAAGAGTATGTACGTAGGAATGCAATTTTAATGCGGGGTTACTGTGGAGTAAACCCGGCCATGTGCTAAAATAAAAGGTAGAGTAAACCCGGCTTACCTGCTACTGAAGGCCATCTTTCTGCGTGGTGACCGGGTTCACCACACCGTTATAACCGGCCGAATTTACCCCATGCTACCCTATACTTTGGTTTCATGTTCTCCACGCCGATAAAACCGGCCGAAGTTATCCCATGCTACCCTGTAGTTTGCTTTCCTTTCTGAATTGTAGAAAGCGCGACGGAAACGGAAGAACTGAAGCGGTTATTGGATAAGGTGGAGGAGATGAGAGCGCAGCGGCGTCAGCTGGTGTCGGAGTTGAAGCAGCAGCTGCAGAAGGACGATCTCACCCGCGTGCTTATGGCGGAAAAGGAGGCGGATTTGGAGGTAAGGGGATGGGAGGGGCGGGTAATTCGGGGCAATTTGGACAGCAGGACGACGGATTTGGAAGTAGAGTACAAGCGTAGCTTGAATTTTGTTCCAATGAATAATAGAGCACAAAAATACGTATGGTAGGCCTTATTCTGTTTGACAGGAGTTATTCGCGCGTCAACTGAAGAAACACGACGAACGCGTGGCAGTGCTGAACCAGAATCTGGCGGCTCAGGCCAACATCCTCCGTGCGCTCACCGACGCCAACGCACAGTACGCCGACCTACGACATCAGACGGACACCGCCCGAAGAGCGTAAGGGACGACACACACTATGGACCAGTTGCGCTAAGAGTGGTTGCGGTGCGTTGATGAGCCTTCGTTTTACTTTTTATGTAACTCGAATCTTTGCGATGGCTTTGAAGTGGAGATGGATAATTGGATATACTGTTTTCGGTAGTTGGGGTAAAGCCGGCCATGGGAATAACCCGGCCACCTACGCTCCTTTGAAATTGTTGGTTGAAAGCAAATGATGAATCAAGTGCGTAGCTCGTTTGAATGAGGAGAGTTCAAGGAATCGATTGGTATATTCATATTGCATTACGCCATGATTCGGTTCACTGGTTGCTGAGATATGCAGCCCTGAAACTTAGGTGGCCGGATTTACCCATGGCCCGCCGTGCTTACCCCGTAGTACCCTACTTGCATTGCAGACGAGAATCCAAGATCCAAGAGCTCATCCTCTCCTACGACGCCTACCAAGACGTTAAGGCGAAGGCGGAAAGGGGGCGGCAGTTCTACGAGAAACTGCTGCAACGCCTTTCCTCATTGGACGATTCGCTGGAGGAACTGGAGACGGCTTGGCAAGCTGCCAAGGAGGGAATGAAGCGAAAGTTTCGCGAGGCGGAGGAAGCGGAGGCGAAGGCAAAGAAGATGAGGGAGCAGCAGGAAATACGGCCGCCGGTTTCGCCGGTTTCCCACCAGGTGTCGCACCAATCGACGGAGGTGGGAGGAGGAGGAGAAGGGCCGAAATTGAAGGATTACATGGAGTATTATCGATCGAAAAATCGGATGGGAGGAGGAGGTGAGAAAAAAAGGGAAGTTTTGGTGATGGCTGGCGTTATTTTAGTAGGCCAATGGCAGTAGGGGTAAATCGGGCCACGCTACCAACCTATTCCTAGTTGGGAAGGTTGTAGTATCAAAGTGACTCCTAAGCGCTCTGCAACCTGGGTGGTTTGTACTTTTGCGGGAATGCCCATCGCCACTCCTAAAAAATGAGTACAAATACTAAGGTAAATGATGTGGCCCCTATTACGCCGTGCAATCATACATACCTAATTGTTGTTCGTATGTACGCACGTAATTGCTTATAGTCTGGCCAGAGAGAGTTCGCTATGGCATTCAAATCGTGCTGTGTAGTTTGCTTGCATGTATTTCTACTAAACAGGAGTAACGAAACTCGGACAGAAATAGTACGCATTTGTGATTCTATTTTACGCAAAGCGCCTTGAATGCCATGGAGAACTCTTACTGGTCAGACTATAATCCACAGCTATTGCTGTACAAATTTTTTGCTGATATTTTAGCTCCGTCAACTACTGTCTACCAACACCAACAACCACTCCCACAACCAACTTCTCTACCTGCGTCTGGTCCACCCGCCACATCTCTCGCTGCATCACCGACATCTTTTACCCCCTCTGGGGCTCAGCCCCCTGCGGGGGTACCTCAGCAATATCAGCAACCCATCGTGCCCCCCACTGCTCAGCCGTACATACACCCTCACCCTCAAGTAACTAGCCATATTCTGCCACCACAGCAACCATCGCCCACTGCAGGGGGAGGAGGGTCAATCGGAGCTCCTCCTGTTCATGCGTCATTTATGAACCAGCCCCCATCACAAGGCCAACAGCAAATGCCCGCTGGTCCATATCAACACGTTGGGGCTCATATTCCCACTACCATGAACGCAGCAGGCATTGGTCAACAGCTGGGAGGAGTAATTGGGAAGCAACCTGCGAGATTACCTACGACGTCATTTATGAACAGTCCCCGCCTTCCCGTTGCTGTCAGTACATCCCCGTACATGATGAATGGTCAGCCAACAATGAGCACGACAAGTGGTCAAGTGGTTAGCAGTGCGTCCTCGTTTGGACAGGTACCCGGTGCGGCCGTTTCTACCCCGAGTTACCCTGCTATGGGGCCCCAGTACGTCAGCGGGGCTCATTCACAACCTTCGCAGCAGGTTTTCTACACCCAACCTACCCCCGTCCCCACGTCTTCTCATCCAAATACGATGATGAATTCGGCGCCATCTTTTCAACCGCAACGACCCATGTACTATGCGCAAGGGGTTCCTGCGCCCATTCAAGGGGGCTATGGGGTGTTGGACGCCCCAGTGGGGGCAGGACTCCCCACGCCCCTGCAACCGACGACAGCGACGAGAAAGGAAATGACCCAAACGGAGAAGGAATTGGCAGATGTGTTCGGATAAAAATTGCAGATGTTCTTACGTAATAAAAGTTTTGAGAAGAGATGAGAGTGAGAGTAAGCGGTGTACTGTACTGTACATACTATGTTTTAGTGTGCAACGACGTTCTTTCTTTACTTTTCTATTGCATGAACATTATAAGGAAATGATAATGATTATTACTGTACAGTAGTGTTTGTTTGTTATTATTGATACCGGCTGTGGATTAGGAGGTACGTAGGTGTCATTATTCCGTGCGTACTACATTCAGTACGACTCTATTGTGATAATATGATTTTCCAGTCATAACAACAATCCAAGTAATAAAATCAACTGCAGTCCAGTAATTTTCCAGTAATACACGTGTAGTGCTTGTTATTCCACCCTTTCTAATGAATTAGAATCGGTCCAACAAAATGAGAATACGGTAAAAGTAGTGAAAAATGGGCGATAGCAGTACGTAGTTCTCGCTTGAATTTCTTTTTTAACCCATGGTGCGTATAGGTCTGCTTTCCTTGCTGTAAGCAGAGACTCCAGCGTCAGATATGGCTTGTACTTTGAACTGATAGGCCTGGTTCGGTTCCAAGTCGTCCACCAGAGTTTCCTCTATCTTCTCCTCAACCTCCAGTGTCTTTGTCTCGTCGCTGCCGACCTTGTGATAGCTGATCTTATATCCTGTCACCATCTCGCAACCCTTTTCAGGCTGCTGCCACTGAATCGTAAAGGGAGGATGCGGCAAAATTTACCGATATAGTGAAGGCGTTGATCGAGTTTTGAAATTTCCTTTTTGGTCAACGTATGCAGTTTTGCATGCTGAATCGATCCCATTCCCTCGACCTTGTTGCGATTTTGCCTCCTCATAAAAAAGACCCACTGACTTTTGCGCAATTTTGCGACAAACGCACTTTGCAAGTGGGTTTGCTAAAGGCAAAATCGCAACGAGACGACAGGTGGATGAGATCGATTCAGCATGAAAAACGGTACACATACGTTCACCGAAAGAAATTGTCAAAATTCGATCGCCTCGCCTGCACTATGAAGAAATCTTTTTGCCGTATCCGCCCTTTAAGCGACGTCGCCTTCTTCTCCTCTTGGCTCTTCGCTTCCACTTTTCTCGGAGCGGATGGGAGAAATGACTTGGCTGTGCCCTTTCCCATGTTGATCACTTGGATGTGCACGGGGTCGTTCAATCCGTCCCCATCCATGTCAACCATATCTGTCAACATAAAGCAACGACGAACTGATGTTTTTATTGCAGGACAAGATGGAATCTTCAAGTCCCTCGTTATTCAACGCCTATTCAGATTCTCTCTACTCTACCTACAGTCAGGGGTATAGATAGATAGCTAAGAAATTTCGACGATTTGACATAAAAAACCGTCATACAGAAATTTTGCGTAATTTTTAACCACCAATTTCTGGGACGCAAAAAATATTTTTAAGGTGTATTATTGTTAATCAGGTCCTAATCAGGTATCGAACTATACGTACAGTACCTGTTTCTGCCTGAAGGTCAGTTGCAGAGACCACGTAGACTACGCCGTCCTCCGGCTTGTGATTGAGTTTGCTGTAATCCACGAAATTGCCACAGACTTCCCGCACCAATCGGAAAGTGTCCGGAACCTGATGCCATTCCACGTCCGGGTTGGCCAACTGGTTTCCATTGGTCTTTCCTGCTCCCTTTTTCCTCTTCAAGAAGCAGAAGACCTGCTTCGTTCCAAATAGCTCCTCTTTTAAAGGGAATCTGGCGGGAAAGTTTGTATGGAGAGGCAAATTTCGCGTTTCTAACTGTTGAAAGCATTTACCTATGTAAAATCGCATCCTCTTTCGATCTAACCCCATATTCTAGAGTCGATTTTGTCTCCGTAAGCAAGCAGGGATGCAAAGGTATGTATGTACTGTAGGTACTGAGGTGCTGCCAAATGTAAGAAATTCGACCCTTTCCTCCACATGCAAAAAGTTTGCCAGATGCCCCCTTTAATCCTTTTTTGTTATTGGGTTCCGGCTGCACCGACAATGGCTTCTCATCCTCTTTTTTCTCCATCAACTTCGTTCTAGCCTTCCTGAGGCCCTTGCTCGCCAAAACTTCCGAATTGAGCATAAATACCACCACCGTATGGATGTCCATTCTGGTGGATAGGTCGTCGATGTCCGAGCCGAACGCCATGGACAGCTGCTGCTCTGTACAGGTTTGAATGAAATTGTTGAGAACCTTCACCGTCTTCTCCGTCCCGTTCACAATCGACGTGATGAAGCGGGCGCTGGATGGAGAGCTATCCAAAGCCTTCAGCTCATCCGCCAGACAGCTTTCTTGCTTTTCGCCTCCTCGTATCTTCGGGATGAGCTTCTGGACGAGACTTTGATGTTTCGCCAAAGCCAAATTGATGGCATTTTTCAATCCTGCCACTTCATCGTTGAGAAACGGAATCTTTGAGACGAAGTTGTACTTGGAGAAGCTGCCGACCACCGCCTTGGAATTGAGCAAGCTCTGGATGTACTCTTGAATGCCGGCGATCAAGTGATCGCTGATGCTTCTCGCTAGCTTGGACGCTTTCGTATTCAGCTTGGACAGCGGATAGAGATAGATCTTCTTCGGTACGGGTTCGGCTTCTCTCAGCTTTTTCCCAAGATCTCCCATGAGTTCGTAAGCCGCCTCGAAGGTACGCGGGATGTTCTCCAAGAGTAGGTCTCCGTAGAACTGGCTTTCGATATTCTTCGTTTCGAACTTCTCCTTGTCCTTCTTATCCATGTCGATCTTTCCCTCCACGGAGATGCTGGGCTTCTTCAGTGCTCCAGCAAGCTCGCCTTTCATTGTCTCCGCTTCCTCCTTGGACTTGGTCTTGATCTCGAAGACGAAGAATGCGTCGTTTCCGTACTCGATACCGCTCACCACGTGCGTCGCTGTTCCATCGTCGAACACTTGCGGATACTCGATGTTGCAGCTGGCCAGATGTTTCATGGTGAGCTCGGAGAAGTTGGAATTCGTCTCAAACTTCATCGAAACTCTGGCGCATTCAGAAGATTCGTTCGTGTCCTGCCAAACATACAAAATTATACCTCCGTACTGAACAGTAAGTTAAATATACTCAGTGACAGCACTAAAAACTCACTCACACATTGTTGAAGAAACTACAGCAACGTTGAAGCATAGGCGTACCTATCAACGGAGTTGGCTTAGCCATAGGCTTAGGCTTAGACATACGCGTAGCCTTAGGCTTAGCAATGAACATAGGCTTAGGCTTAGCAATGAACATAGGCTTAGGCTTAGGCTTAGCAATGGACATAGGCTTAGGCTTAGGCTAAGCAATGGACATAGGCTTAGCAATGGACAGGCTTAGGCTTAGGCTTTGCAATGGACATAGGCTTAGGCTTAGCAATTGACATAGGCTATGGCTTAGGCTTAGCAATAGACATAGGCTTAGGCTTAGCAATGGACATAGGCTTAGGCTTAGGCTTAGCAATGGACATAGGCTTAGGCTTAGGCTTAGCAATGGACATAGGCTTAGGCTTAGCAATAGACATAGGCTTAGGCTTAGCAATGGACATAGGCTTAGGCTTAGGCTTAGCAATGGACATAGGCTTAGGCTTAGGCTTAGCAATGGACATAGGCTTAGGCTTAGGCTTAGCAATGGACATAGGCTTAGGCATTAGCAGTGGACGGACATAGGCTTAGGCTTAGGCTTAGCAATGGACATAGGCTTAGGCTTAGCAATGGGCAGGCTTAGGCTTAGGCTTTGCAATGGACATAGGCTTAGGCTTAGCAATTGACATAGGCTATGGCTTAGGCTTAGCAATGAACATAGGTTTAGGCTTAGGCTTAGCAATGGACATAGGCTTAGGCTTAGCAATGGACATAGGCTTAGGCTTAGGCTTAGCAATGGACATAGGCTTAGGCTTAGCAATAGACATAGGCTTAGGCTTAGCAATGGACATAGGCTTAGGCTTAGCAATGGACATAGGCTTAGGCTTAGGCTTAGAAATGGACATATGCTTAGGCTTAGCAATGGACATATGCTTAGGCTTAGGCTTAGAAATGGACATATGCTTAGGCTTAGGCTTAGCAATGGGCATAGGCTTAGGCTTAGGCTTAGCAATGGGCATAGGCTTAGGCTTAGGCTTAGCAATGGACATAGGCTTAGGCTTAGGCTTGTAAGATAGTAGGCCATAGCCTAATGCAAATCCGCGCCGGTGTCTTTGGGTTTTGGTCGATAGTCGCAAAGCGACTGTCGTGTTGTGACACACAAGAGGCACTGGTGGCGGTTGCGTTCGTTCGTATATTACGACAATCATAATTCTAATAGCGTTTAGGTAGTGATCAACTTATGTCATTTATGTACGTTAGGTACAAACCAGTCTTGTTGCACTATTGTATCGCTTGTTGGATTGTTTGGTCTTGTTTCTTGGTCAGAAGAAGAGTTGCCTTGGTGCTGAGCGGTGGTGTGCTTGCTTTTGTCTGCAACTGCAACTTTGTTCTCTTCCTTCTGTATTTGGTTGCTGCACTGCACACTACTACGACGGCTTCACTCCGCACTGCCGTGATCGACGGTGAAGCTGCGTGGAGGACTGACTCGTTGGCGGTTGTCGGATCTTCTGCCGCCTGTCCGTTCGCCGTTCGTGTATGTACGTATACTGTACGTCATTGTGTACGTAGGTAATGTACGTATAGATAGCATAGGCAAGTACTACGTAACCTAGGCTGAGTGCTAATCGTGCTGCAGGATTGCAGAATATTGTCCAGAGTGCTACCATTATTACCATAGGACGTGTGGGACGCGACGCACATACGCGCTCCCCGTTCCACATTTGGACGTTCTACCTCGAACCTCAGCTAGTGTTATGTATGTAGGGTAGTTCGCCTTTTGCTCTTTTGTATTGTGTGCAACGTAGGCTCTGCTAGGCATTGAGCCGTGTGTATGTAACCGTAGGTTGTGCTATTTTACGTACTGTACGTAAGCCTAAGGTTGCTAAGGGGTAATTTTGTCGTGTGTACATGCATACCCTTGAGGTTGTGTGTTTGTGCAATTTTTTGCTGTGTTTTCACGGCTACTGTTTCTTGCGTTAGGTTTTGCTTTTTCGTGGTAAAGTCTCAGTACGGCCTGGGCCTGCCACATTTTCGCTGCTTTTTCTTGCGCTGAGAGGAGTTCGAGTCTCCTGTGGTGGCGTCGGCTACCAATAGCGCAATTTTTCTGCCGTGTTTTTCGTGTTTTCTGCACTGCGTTTGCGCTCTTTTTCGTAGCCCAATGGTGCGGTCACTTTGTAGGCAAATGGCAGGAGAGTGGGTGCGAGGGCATCGTCGCCTCATATCCCTGGAGCAGAAGCACGTGGAGAAGTCAGCAGGTCGGAAACGACGCATGAACCAGACGTCGGCGTTCCTGAACCCGGCCGCCTTGCCTCAGTTGCGGCATAATTCTTTCTGCGCTTTGGCAACCCCGGTTAGCGAGCCGGCACCCCTGCCTTTGCAGCAAATTGGCGCTTGCGCTTTGGCGACCCGTCGGAAGGGAATCGAGTCGACAAGAGGTCTGTTCAATGGTCTACCTGCATCGGGCCTGGATGCTGGCAATGGGCCAGCAAGTGCATCGGCATCAATGGCCAGTACTTCTCAGCAGGCAGATGTGGTGCAGCACTGGTTGGCAAAACGGCAAGATGGTGGGCAGCTGGAAAACCACAACTGGCAACCTCGGCACAACTGTCAGCATCACCACCAGTTGTCTCCAGGGGTAGCTGGTATACAAGTCGCAGGCTCCCAGGAGCGGCTCAGCAGGTCAGCCATGGCCGGTGAGGCCAACGCGGATCATCGGGTCCCAAGGCTGAAACCGTCGTTCGATCCGGAGATCCAGGGAATGGACGTCTCCGTCGTTTCTGCTTTGCGTCGTCGCTGCCATCGTGGTGCAGGTGGTAAGCGCGTTGAGCTTGGTCGCTCTCGTTTTTGCTTGCTTAGGGCTGTGCTTGGTGCAGGGCACGGATCGCCGCTGATCCTATGGAGTGGTTCGTCGATACCGATACCCCAAATGCCCGGGCAAATTTTTATGCACCACCATTGTTTTTTAACGCCAGCATGCGCGCTGGTTCCCTCATCGTCTTCGTGTCATCGGCAACCGGCTGGTGCCACCTGTCGCTCTCAGTTAGCGCGTCCTACCGCTGTTTTTCTCATCGTGGTGAGCAGCAGCATCCTTCACTTCCGTTGGCCAACTCGGAGCCAGTTCGCGTCCATTGGTCAGCAGTGATCTGCCAGCTTCGTTCGGTTTTTGGCCTTTTCGTTTTTCGGCCATTTTTTACTTTTTTTCGCGTTCGACAGCATCGTCATCGCGACTGGCACCCATCCTTACCTTGCTCTCATCGAGCCTTGGTGGCAATGGAGAACTGGAGCAGTGGCAGATGGATCGGGAAGAAAAGAAGCTGTGTAGGGAAGCTGAAGAAGGCTTGTGATTTTTAGGCTAATCTTACTACCCCTACTACGTACGTGTATTATTTTGTACATACAGTATATGTATACGTATGTATGTAATCATGTACTGTGGGTCGTGTACATTTGTAGGTAGGTATGTACATTTAGTAGTAGGTACTTATGGTACACTGCGGGCTTTCACTAGCTACATTAGCCGCTTTTGTGTTTTGGTGGTGTAGTGACGGCGCCGGGTGTCGCCTACTTTTCGTGGGGGAATATGTAAGATAGTAGGCCATAGCCTAATGCAAATCCGCGCCGGTGTCTTTGGGTTTTGGTCGATAGTCGCAAAGCGACTGTCGTGTTGTGACACACAAGAGGCACTGGTGGCGGTTGCGTTCGTTCGTATATTACGACAATCATAATTCTAATAGCGTTTAGGTAGTGATCAACTTATGTCATTTATGTACGTTAGGTACAAACCAGTCTTGTTGCACTATTGTATCGCTTGTTGGATTGTTTGGTCTTGTTTCTTGGTCAGAAGAAGAGTTGCCTTGGTGCTGAGCGGTGGTGTGCTTGCTTTTGTCTGCAACTGCAACTTTGTTCTCTTCCTTCTGTATTTGGTTGCTGCACTGCACACTACTACGACGGCTTCACTCCGCACTGCCGTGATCGACGGTGAAGCTGCGTGGAGGACTGACTCGTTGGCGGTTGTCGGATCTTCTGCCGCCTGTCCGTTCGCCGTTCGTGTATGTACGTATACTGTACGTCATTGTGTACGTAGGTAATGTACGTATAGATAGCATAGGCAAGTACTACGTAACCTAGGCTGAGTGCTAATCGTGCTGCAGGATTGCAGAATATTGTCCAGAGTGCTACCATTATTACCATAGGACGTGTGGGACGCGACGCACATACGCGCTCCCCGTTCCACATTGTATGCAGCATATGCGATATGAGATAAGATATACAGGGTGTCTCATAATAAACCGTCCACCTTCCCGTGCATGTAACTCTGGAACCACACCATAGATTTTAATGCGGTTTTTTGTATTTTGTAGACAAAGCTTCAACTGAGATGTGTACAAAATTTTAGCTTCCTAGGCCCAGTGGAAGCTGCTCAAACACCTTTTTCCTCCAGCAGTCAAAAACAAGGTTTTTCGAACTGGTAGTGACGATTTAGGGGTAATTCTGTGCATGATTCATAATAAAATTAGCCTCGTAATGAAGAAAGATGTCCCAAAATGCTAGGAAATGTGTATCTCATGCATTATCCCCAGTGCCAGCATAGCAAACGCATGAAACAGGGTATCTTGAAAAACTAAAACCGATATTTTCTCCATAGTAAAGGAAAACGTCAATTTTGAGCTTCGAGATTCAAACCGTCGTAGTCTCCGAAGTATGCGGACCACATAGTTGAAATTTTGTACACTTACTTGTTGAAGCCTTGGCTACAAATTACAAAAACCACATGAAAATCTAAGATGTGGTTCCAGAGTTACATGCACGGAAAGGTGGACGGTTTATTATGAGACACTCTGTATAAAGCATGACACTGGTGAGGCATAATGCGTCTTCACCTATGATCCGTCAGATCTATTGAACGATGGGGAGAAACAAACAAATCTCAAACGACAAAGAACCCCTCCGTAGTTTCGGGTGGCTGCGTAGTCGCAACATCTTCTTGCGTCACCCTGCACCCTGCAGCCGCCGCCGCGGGGTAGCTAATTAGCTATGGTCAGGAGGATACTGTACAGTGGCCGCCACTGCCGTTGCCGCCGGGTGGCCGGCGGCCGCAGAAGGGGTGGGTGTCTGCGGACAGTGGTCAGTTGAAATTATGGACAGGGGCCTGGGTCTCCGACATGCGTCGAGCCGCTCTCCCCATGGCCCATTCGCGGCCCGCCAAGGAAAAAATAGCGACCAAGCTCAATCGTCGTTTTCCAATGACTGGACCACTTTACTGTACATACATAAGTAGGTCTACAAACAATAGGTGTCGTTGAAATAAGGGCTGGAATAGAAAAGTGCCAAAAAAGATTATACTTGAGTGATTGATGAGCAGGTGGCAGTTACGGTAACACCTGCTAAAGTCATGTACTCCTAGAGCGCGCGCTCTAGGAGTACGTGCTCAAGTATAATCTATTTTGGCCATTTCCTACGCCGGCCCTTATTTCAACGACACCTATTATAATGACTGGGGCGGCCCGGCCCGACAAAAGATGTTTCGTGGGGCCTTTGTTTTTTCTCTGGCGCTTGGCCAAGTCATGTACTCCTAGAGGCCCCTTCCTTCCTTTTTGGAAAGGAAGGGCCTCTAGGAGTACATGGCCAAGTC